>VIIQ02000699.1:0-41492 GCA_007449985.2 Desmodesmus armatus
TGTGCGGCCAGCAGACAGCTTTGGTGCTGTCCTGTGAAAAGGCGCCTTCATGGTGGTGCAGCCACAGTGCGGCACAGCAGTGGTGGTCGGTGCTGCTTTTCATGACTGAACACACACCATGCAAGATCCCGGCTTGGTGGTGGACAGGGCCCAACTTGCAACTAGCAGCCTTGTCTGAGGGAGTGGCTATGTTGGGCCACCCAAAGGCCAAGTGATGGCACAAGCTGTAGTGCTGTTTGAGTGGCGGACTGGTAACATGAGTCCTTTGGCCCTGTTTGCAGTACAGGCAACGCTGCAACTAGTGTGAACGCCAGGACGTTCAGGCTTGCTGTACTGCATGTGAGGTCTGGCGTTGAGGCTGTTGCTGTCTGCATATCCAAGGGATGGTGCTGGGTGCTGTCTGCATGTCACAAGGGATGGTGTGCAGCGCCTGCTTGACTGTTGCTATGAGTGCCACCTTGCTGCCCTTGTGTGGTTAAGGCTGAATGACACTTGGCTGACCTTGTCAAGAGTCGTGTGACTGTGAGCCATCAGGAGGGCAAGGCAGAGATAGTTTAGCTGCCCTTGAGTCACGTGCATGCAGGAAGCTGTGCTGTACTGTGTGTTGAGGCTGTGCTGGCTGCAAGCATGCCTGCATGTTTGGCGGGATGATGTGAGCTGCTTGACTCTTTACTTGAAGGCGCAACATGGCTGGCAGTGTTGTGGCTGATGCTTCCTGACTGAACTATGGCTGACCTGCAGCTGAGTCATGAAACTGTGAGCCACAGACACAGCACAATTAGCCACCAACCTAACTTTGTCAAAGGCCATGTGAGCCAGGAGAAGAGCAAGGCAGAGGCTGCTGTGGCTTGAAGTGCCGGATACTGTGCTGTACTGCTTCTGAAATGCAGGAGTATGCCAGAGGCAGTACTATACTGCTTGTGGCATGCAGGAAGCTGTGCTGTATGCATACAAAGGCTGTGCTGTGCTGTTTCTAGCATGCAGGAGGCTGTGCTGTACTGCTTGTAGCATGCAGGCGGCTGTACTGTAGTGTTCCTAGCATGCAGGAAGCTGTGCTGTACTGCTAGCAGTGCAAAGCTCACACACTTGAGGGTGGCTGACCAGACCATGCCAGCAAGTACCCGTACACAGATGTTATAGCTGACCACTTCATTGTGCCGTCACTGTGTTACACATTACAGCTGACCACTTCATTGTGCCTCTCACAGGGGCAACTCAGTGGGTTTCAATGATGTGCCCAATCAGTGTCGACCAACATTGCGGTTGGTCTGTGTTGTAATCTGCAGCTGCGCTGTTTCAGCAGCAGTCAACCTTCACCACTCATGCTTCACAACATATACATAGGGCAGCCGTTTTGACCCAGTCAGGTCTCCTGTCAGACCAGCCAGCACACGCGCATGCATGCACTGATACACACCTCCAAACAGAGTGCAGATGCCTTGCCAAACATTCACAGAATGACTGCTGGTGGCTGCACTGCAGCACTAGATGCTCCAGTACACATGGCAAGCAGCGTGCGCAGACGGAACAGACAGCCAGACAGACACAAGCATGCACACTGTGTGGCACAAGCAAGCCAGCAAAAAGCTAGCTGAGCCCTAATCCTGCATCAGTCAACACCTCTGAGGAAGATGGCTCACTCTGGCTAGATGCAGCAGGCAACACTGCCAGAAGAAATCAGTCCACAGGTGCTCAAGGGTAACCATGAATGGCACCCTCTGCATTGTCCACTTAATTGTCATCAAACGACTCGGTTGTCGACAGCGTGGACGACAGACTTGCAGGCATGGGTGTTGGTGGGGGCGACCACGTTGACCCTCCTGGCGGGGCCCTGGATGGCGATGGTGGTGGGGGGAGTTGCGCCAGGGGTCCTGGTCACCACGACGGAGAGTGTCACTGCAGGGTTTGCTGTCTGTGCGGTCGCAAGGACGGCGTTGTTCCTTTTTTCCAGGGCCTTGGAGGAGAAGGCACCGTCAGTGACGATGTGGCTGCGCACAAGCTGTTGGTAGGATGCAGAATGAGTGAGGAAGGAGGAAGCAGGCAGGCGGTGCTGTTGGTGGTGTTGCATTGTTTTATGCCATAAAGGCTTGTAAGGACAGGGACAGACTCTGCCATACAACACAAATGCACCAAGGTTTGTGCCATGCCAGTGGGTGCAACTTGATAGCTGAGCTGTCAGGCTGTCAGGCAGACACTGACAGTCGGTCAGCGCTTCGCAAGCTACACAAAATTTTTGTTGTGGTTGGAGTGGCACGTCGCTATGGTGATCGGCAGGTGCACATCTGTGAGGCCATCACACAATCACTAGTGACAGGAAAACCACTGAATCAATACAAATAAAGGCAACACCATCCAACATGCCGGCAGGGGAACGGGATTGTCTTTTGTGTGCATCCTTACCTGGAGCAGGTTTGCCCGTTGGGCGGGAACGAGGAGGTTAGCAGTAACAGCATCAGTGAGGCCTCCAGCTGCTGCTGTTCCGACAGGAGCGTTGATGGGAGCAAAGATGGTCCACTTGGCCTCTGCATGCCAGGAAGGGCAGCAATTGTTAGTGTTGCTGTTTGTTTTGACTTGAAGGCATGGACAAGTGTGTGCTGTAGGTAGCATCATGGGTAAACACAGTGATTGGTGGTGGTGGCCTATGCATCCACTTTCGGTTGCTACTAGGAGCAGCATCAATGCGTGCGGTGTCTGCATAGATACGCTGAGCTTTCTTTTGCTCACCTTTGGGCCTCTGGGTGCCAAGGTCAGCGCCCGCTGCTACCACCAGTTGCCTGAAGTTGGACAGGGTAGCAGTGTTGGCCAATGCGGCAGCGATAGCTGCGGACCTGCATCAAACAAAACACGAGGTAAGTATTAAGCATTACGTATGTATGTATGTTGATGAATATACACCGCTTCGCTTCACGTACTGCCGAGACACTGGGTGAAAACGCAAGTGGTAGTGATATATATATATATATATATATGCACAGCTGCTCCCAAATCGTGGCGTATAACTCAGAACACTTACACAGAAGTGGCCGAGCAAGCGCCATTGTTGCGCTGCAGACTGGCGGACACATCCTCCTCGATATCAACGTCCTGGGCAGACACCACTGCTGCACAGGCAAACAGTGCCAGAGCCACAAGGCAGATAGAGCGAGCCATGATATCAGAGCTTAAAAAGATGCTTGCTTGTATAAGTGATGACTTGAGAGACTGGACAACGGTCAGGCCCCCTTATATGGCATCAGTGAGGGAGGATGGCCAGTAGGTCGTACCCCGCGGCTCGCGGTCACGAGTGAGTTTCGCTTTTGGGTAAACAAACGGGACAACAAACACAAAACACTCTGGAATTTTTGGGCACCAAAGGGGTTGGACTTGCTTGGTTGCCTCCACAGGCTTGTAGAGCGCACGCCCGATGAGGATACGCCCAATGAGGACATGTGCCTTGAGTGTGCATTCGAGCAAAACAGCAGTAAATGAGTTCTTTTACGTTTTCCCTGGCTTCTTGTGAGAATGAGGTCTAGCTTGTGCACATCCTACGGTGAGGACGTCCTGGCGTCCTGACTGCATGTGTATCCCACATACCTATATATACACCTGATGAGCCTTGTGAAAGGCGCAAATAGTCGTATGTGAGTGTCTTGTCGATAAACGAAATGTCCTATCCACGCCTGGTGCCTGGGTCGCTGGAATTCTCGTTCGGGCAACCACATCTTGTTCACACACAGTATCATATCATGCCTTTCTACTCGAAACTTGTAGGATATCAACCTGCATCCTGCATAGTCGCAGAACAAGCATCCGTCTCGCATCGAGCACACAAACCCCCTTTCCTACTGTTGGTGGCCCGACAGTAAGGACAGTAAGCTTACTGTCCAGCTGCAGGCAACCAGGGAAAGACTCCCCTGGTTGGCCTGCAGACAGCTAGCTTGCAGTGACCTCACCAGCCTGCCATCACCAGTCCGATACATCAAGTTGCACACACGCTTGGTCGGTTGCAGCGAACCCATCAGACAGTGCCATTGAGCATGCAGACCGTGCAGTAGTGCTTTGGTGTGTGCAGTTTGTTACATCAGTTGTGGAATTTGGCTGACACCGGCCTTGCACACAGTACACAAAGCAAGCACCATGTCACCACGCACAGCCCATAGGGCACAGTCGAAGCCACCTGGACAACATAAATGCAGCTTAAACGCTACTGCAGCGGCGCATCCGCATCAACAAGGCTGCAAACAGCACACCCAGCCACCATACAGCCTTGCCAGTGTTTCTTCATCTTCACTGACCTCAAAGCTGTCAAACCAATCAGCAAAAGCATTCAGGTAGGCTTCATAACCAGCCTCCTGGCGCGTCAGTTTCAACAACAACCAAGCAGCTGTGGGCACAGCCAACAGTACCAAAGCGCTGTCTTGCTGCGTGGTGCTGCCAAACAGCATGCCAAACGGTGGTGGTGAGTCCCACAAGCAAGCAAAGCAGAGGGAAATCAAACTGATGCATGGAAGCGAAATATGGCAATTGGAGCTAGCGCTGCTGTTGCTGTTGCAGGAAGGGGTTCCTCTCCTCTGGTGCATGACAGTAAGACCCTCTGAAAACCACTCGGCACCCGCCTAAATCAAGCGTGCTTAGTCTCAAGTGAAGCACCACACTGCAGTGCAGGTGGACACCGCATGTGCTCACTCTCTGGGGTATGCAAAGGCTGCCGACTGCCAAATCAGCACTCAAAACAGCACAGTCAACATCTCCAGCCCATAACATGCATGCAGTCCAGTCCAGCCAAATTGTCACCTGCCAAACCCCATGCTACTGATGTAATACACAAGCAGGACAGCACACAAGAGCCGGCATTCAGCATGGCAAAGCAAAAGAGCCATGCAGCACCGTGTGCCTGTCCTGCTGAGGCCATAGGGCAGTGGCAGCTGTCAAAGTATGCACATGTGTGAAGCAACAAAAGGCCCACACGCGGTAGCCACCCCATGCCATGCTGGTGTGCAGTACACACTGTGCTGCGCACTCTCAAAAAACAAAGCGTGAAGCGCAACAGCTGGTGAAGGATGTAGCATACTGAGCTTCTGACCAGTGAGACCGTCAAGGGCCTTGAGATCCTTCAAGGATCACGGGGAACTTCCCAAGACCTTGCACCCTTGAGCTCTGAGGCCTTTTAGTCAACTTGACTTGCTTGGCTGTATTGGAAACCAGCAGGTGTGCACCTGGCCTGCATGCATTGCCCTGGTGCAGCCACAGCTTGCCAACCGCAAGTGGCAACAAAGCGAAGTGAACCAAAGACAAACAGAACATGCGTACCCTGATGCAATCATGCCGGCATCAGCCAGCGCAGATACAGAACACTGTCAAACCAGTGAGAGGCAGCGCATGTTCTCAGACATCGTCAAGGCATGCATGGGATCCTGTGTGTGCGTGTGCTGCAGGATACGTTCGAACCACCCCACCGCCCTGTCAGTCCACTGGCAGTACACATGTGCACTGACGCAGCCAACACTTCCTGTCACCCTATGCCACCAAAATGCACCAAATGCACCTTATGCCACCAATGCACCCACCAAAGGCCTGAAGACCGAAGATGCTGGTGTTGTAGCCTCACCATTAGCAAAAGGAAAGCCCAGCACGTCAGACGGTACGTGCACATGCGAAAACCTTACACAAACACAAACCCTTCCACAAACGGACTCGGCACACCCTAGAGAGTGCGGCCTTCTTGCGCAAGGCAGGTGTTTGAATCATGCCCAAGCATGGAATGCGTGAGGACTTCTAGCAGGGGCCTACAGAAACCCAAGGGGCCTGGCAACACAGCACGCATTCCTGGGCGCACAACAGCAACATATACACAAGCAACTCAAGCTCTGACATGTACAGACAGCAGCACAGCAACGAACCTGACACCGCAACGGTAGCACAAACAACAAGTAGCCAATACCAGAAAGTGCTGCAAACCTGGCAGTCGCTGCTAGGGAACACAAGTACAACCACAGACGTCACCGATATACGAGTGATAAGACCTGAACATCAGACCAACACAAACAACAACTTCTGATGGGGGATGCATGGAGGGTTATGTATGCACAAACAGGTGGGTGGTTGGGGCAAGTGGCTGTAGAAAGGATAGCAGTAGCAGTGCACCAACCGAGGCCTACTCAGCGACCCAAGGTAATAAGTCAGGGACCATCACAAGCCAGTCTGCCATGTGAAGCACGAGCCACACAGTAGAGGCACACACAATCCTCGATCATGCACACACACAAGGAACGTCCCACTCGTACGTATGATACCAAGTACATCCAAATGCCCAGCAGTGAGTAGGTAATAAAGGCACCGCGTGGCCAGCGCAGGGTCGCGCAGCACATGTGCTGCAGTACATCCGCCCTGCACACTGTCTGCACAACAGGGACTGCTGAACAGGCTAGCCTGTGAGTCTAGCATTCACCCCCCCCCAGTGCCTGGGGCTGGGCGCCAGGCAAGCATGTTGCAATGCTTGCGCAGCCGTTGACAGCAGCACGATGTCAGGAGTGTGCATGTGTGCTGGGCAGTTGACAATGCCTACATCGTGTGCAAATACTGACAGGCATGCCACCAATGACTCCCTCGTGCTGCTTGTGCTGGTGAATCGAAGTGCCTAGTGCAGTGCCGTAGTACAAACGCTGCTGTGGCACAGGACCGCTGACGAAAGTACAAGCAGCATGTATGCCTGCGCATGTCCCTTTCAGCACGTAAGAGACAAGGCATAAGCAAGACAAATTAACAGCACAGCTCACACGCTCGCACAACACCACCTGTCAATGGGCTGAAACATTTGCCCTGACAAAGCTTGCAAGCACTGCCCGATCACCACCAACCCGCACAAAACACACCCGCAGGTTCACACCTGCACCCAACAGTCACACACCCAAGTAAGGAACCTGCAGATATCGACATTTGCAGTGCTGCATAATAGGCTGGAATGATGTGACCACACGGTTGTGGTTGCTTCTGCACAGGGAGGGTGAGCGACTGAACAGGCAGTCGACATCTGCGCGACACTTGAACAAGCAAGCACCAGCGTGACAACATGTCTGCACACCAATCATCAAGGCATAAGGCAACCCACCAACAAAGTGCACAGTGCACTTCTGATTGACAGCAGCAGCGACATACTGGCCCACTTGATTGGCACAGGTAGCCGCAGGTAGGGGGCGGCCCCCTGACTGCAGCCCTGAAACAAAGACAAGCCATTGGCGCTCTGCTTGCCATACCCATAAAATCCTACAACTGCTCCAGAACAAGCACGGGCGCCACTCTCAGCCTAATCCAGTCACCACTGGCGGCCAGGCCTACACACACGCGAAGTGCCCACCACCACACACTGCTTCTGTGCCATCTTTGTGACCGCGGCCAACAGCCCGCCCCTGCATGACTCACCATGCTTCTTTGCCCCCGCTCAGTGCACGAATTCCAACTGCTGCCTGCCCACGTGGGTTGCAGCCGCAGCGATTTGGTTCGTACAGCACGGTGTGCGCCACCACAGGGCGCAGACGCAGCCTGGCAGCTGCAAACACGCCGTGCTATGCGCAAAAGCGCCCCAGTGGCCGCAGTTGCGCGCACACTCCATGCACACACGCTGCAGGGAATGCCAGCGCGTGCATGGACACTGTCTTGTCTACAACAAGTGCAAAGGCACGAGGCTTCATAACTGGCATGCTGGGCGCTGTACACACGGCAGGGGATGCCGCGACGGTGGCGAGCGTGTGCAGTAGGGACTATGCTTGACGCAGGAATGCAGGTATGCACAAAGAGTCTGGCATAAGCATCGGCGCAGAGCAATTCCACAGCATCAGTTCCTCGCACAACCATTGGGCGCCACAACAGCTGCATGCAGGCAGCAGCTTTCATTGCATGCGGCACATCCTGGCGCACACCCACTTTCAAACCTGCCACCATGGCAGTGCCCCTGCTGCCAAGCGCGGGACACACTCCATACTACACACGCACCACAGTCTGCTGCTTCTGTGGTTATTCTAATCGAACTTCAACTGCGCACCAGAACCAGCCTGCAGACACACCCTTTTGGGCATTCCGGCCACCTGTGCTGAGTATCACAGGCACAATTGAGTACAACAGCACCGTACTGCAGTGGATGCACTGGGGTCTTATGGATGCTAGCAAGCAAGCGCATAACCACAACCAGCAAACGGCCGGCCTGACCTGACTGCACCGAACACGACACCCTGATGACCTAAGGCCCTGCCGCCCAAACTCATCCATCATACGTGTTGCCTGCCGTCGACACCAGCAGCACGCATCACTCGGGCTGCCACGTGCCTCACGCAAAAGCATAAAAAAACTGAGCGATGGCAGAGGACACAAACTTCAAAGCAACAAGAAGTCTGACGGGACAGGTGTTGATGAGAACCCCACAGATGCACACAACTGGTGCATCTAGTACATGCGCTGCGCAGAAGTGCCACGCAGGACAGAACCATGCCGCGGCTGATGAACCCTGGCTGTTGACAACAACAAACCCGCGACAGCCCCGAAAGCTTTTACAGCCTGAGCTGCCGACAACTATGGCCCTCACTTGGGGTCCACGTAGGGTGCAGGACAGTCATCAACGCTGCTGTCCAGGCAAACGGAACGCTTGCTGCTACAGCAACAGCATGCGCATGATCAGCACACGCGCATGCATACTTGTCCTGCATGAAGATCCTTTGCCGGCTGGCATGCCTGTGTGCTGCACACACTATGCAAAGCACATCAGCTACGAGTATCAGAACAGACACTTGTTGCAGCCTTGCATGGTTTGGACGCTGCTAGTGGCCACCAGGAAATTTGCCGATTTCAATCAACAGCAGCAGGCCAGTTGACCCTTGAATCGCTGTGTTCAACCCGTGAGTGCCTTGCCGCTGCTGCACCTATTGTTGCACATCAGCACTGTCAGGCACCTGATTACGGCAGCAACAGTAAGCGCCTGTACGTATGCATTGGTATCGCTGCTTCAAGCTTCAGTGCACACAGCATTGACATGTGAAACAAAACACTACATATTCCTTTGCAGCTGTGGCTGACGTATGCTGGGAGTTATCAACCAATGACTGAACACACACCATGCAAGATTCCCCGGCTTGGTGGTGGACAGGGCCCAACTTGCAACTAGCAGCCTTGTCCCCTGAGGGAGTGGCTAATGTTGGGCCACCCAAAGGCCAAGTGATGGCACAAGCTGTAGTGCCTGTTTGAGTGGCGGACTGGTAACATGAGTCCTTTGGCCCTGTTTGCAGTACAGGCAACGCTGCAACTAGTGTGAACGCCAGGACGTTTCAGGCTTGCTGTACTGCATGTGAGGTCTGGCGTTGAGGCTGTTGCTGTCTGCATATCCCAAGGGATGGTGCTGGGCTGCTGTCTGCATGTCACAAGGGATGGTGTGCAGCGCCTGCTTGACTGTTGCTATGAGTGCCACCTTGCTGCCCTTGTGTGGTTAAGGCTGAATGACACTTGGCTGACCTTGTCAAGAGTCGTGTGACTGTGAGCCATCAGGAGGGCAAGGCAGAGATAGTTTAGCTGCCCTTGAGTCACGTGCATGCAGGAAGCTGTGCTGTACTGTGTGTTGAGGCTGTGCTGGCTGCAAGCATGCCTGCATGTTTGGCGGGATGATGTGAGCTGCTTGACTCTTTACTTGAAGGCGCAACATGGCTGGCAGTGTTGTGGCTGATGCTTCCTGACTGAACTATTGGCTGACCTGCAGCTGAGTCATGAAACTGTGAGCCACAGACACAGCACAATTAGCCACCAACCTAACTTTGTCAAAGGCCATGTGAGCCAGGAGAAGAGCAAGGCAGAGGCTGCTGTGGCTTGAAGTGCCGGATACTGTGCTGTACTGCTTCTGAAATGCAGGAGTATGCCAGAGGCAGTACTATACTGCTTGTGGCATGCAGGAAGCTGTGCTGTATGCATACAAAGGCTGTGCTGTGCTGTTTCTAGCATGCAGGAGGCTGTGCTGTACTGCTTGTAGCATGCAGGCGGCTGTACTGTAGTGTTCCTAGCATGCAGGAAGCTGTGCTGTACTGCTAGCAGTGCAAAGCTCACACACTTGAGGGTGGCTGACCTAAGGACCAGACCATGCCAGCAAGTACCCGTACACAGATGTTATATCACTGTGTTACACATTATAGCTGACCACTTCATTGTGCCTCTCACAGGGGCAACTCAGTGGGTTTCAATGATGTGCCCAATCAGTGTCGACCAACATTGCGGTTGGTCTGTGTTGTAATCTGCAGCTGCGCTGTTTCAGCAGCAGTCAACCTTCACCACTCGTGCTTCACAACATATACATAGGGCAGCCGTTTTGACCCAGTCAGGTCTCCTGTCAGACCAGCCAGCACACGCGCATGCATGCACTGATACACACCTCCAAACAGAGTGCAGATGCCTTGCCAAACATTCACAGAATGACTGCTGGTGGCTGCACTGCAGCACTAGATGCTCCAGTACACATGGCAAGCAGCGTGCGCAGACGGAACAGACAGCCAGACAGACACAAGCATGCACACTGTGTGGCACAAGCAAGCCAGCAAAAAGCTAGCTGAGCCCTAATCCTGCATCAGTCAACACCTCTGAGGAAGATGGCTCACTCTGGCTAGATGCAGCAGGCAACACTGCCAGAAGAAATCAGTCCACAGGTGCTCAAGGGTAACCATGAATGGCACCCTCTGCATTGTCCACTTATTGTCATCAAACGACTCGGTTGTCGACAGCGTGGACGACAGACTTGCAGGCATGGGTGTTGGTGGGGGCGACCACGTTGACCCTCCTGGCGGGGCCCTGGATGGCGATGGTGGTGGGGGGAGTTGCGCCAGGGGTCCTGGTCACCACGACGGAGAGTGTCACTGCAGGGTTTGCTGTCTGTGCGGTCGCAAGGACGGCGTTGTTCCTTTTTTCCAGGGCCTTGGAGGAGAAGGCACCGTCAGTGACGATGTGGCTGCGCACAAGCTGTTGGTAGGATGCAGAATGAGTGAGGAAGGAGGAAGCAGGCAGGCGGTGCTGTTGGTGGTGTTGCATTGTTTTATGCCATAAAGGCTTGTAAGGACAGGGACAGACTCTGCCATACAACACAAATGCACCAAGGTTTGTGCCATGCCAGTGGGTGCAACTTGATAGCTGAGCTGTCAGGCTGTCAGGCAGACACTGACAGTCGGTCAGCGCTTCGCAAGCTACACAAAATTTTTGTTGTGGTTGGAGTGGCACGTCGCTATGGTGATCGGCAGGTGCACATCTGTGAGGCCATCACACAATCACTAGTGACAGGAAAACCACTGAATCAATACAAATAAAGGCAACACCATCCAACATGCCGGCAGGGGAACGGGATTGTCTTTTGTGTGCATCCTTACCTGGAGCAGGTTTGCCCGTTGGGCGGGAACGAGGAGGTTAGCAGTAACAGCATCAGTGAGGCCTCCAGCTGCTGCTGTTCCGACAGGAGCGTTGATGGGAGCAAAGATGGTCCACTTGGCCTCTGCATGCCAGGAAGGGCAGCAATTGTTAGTGTTGCTGTTTGTTTTGACTTGAAGGCATGGACAAGTGTGTGCTGTAGGTAGCATCATGGGTAAACACAGTGATTGGTGGTGGTGGCCTATGCATCCACTTTCGGTTGCTACTAGGAGCAGCATCAATGCGTGCGGTGTCTGCATAGATACGCTGAGCTTTCTTTTGCTCACCTTTGGGCCTCTGGGTGCCAAGGTCAGCGCCCGCTGCTACCACCAGTTGCCTGAAGTTGGACAGGGTAGCAGTGTTGGCCAATGCGGCAGCGATAGCTGCGGACCTGCATCAAACAAAACACGAGGTAAGTATTAAGCATTACGTATGTATGTATGTTGATGAATATACACCGCTTCGCTTCACGTACTGCCGAGACACTGGGTGAAAACGCAAGTGGTAGTGATATATATATCATATATATATATATATATATGCACAGCTGCTCCCAAATCGTGGCGTATAACTCAGAACACTTACACAGAAGTGGCCGAGCAAGCGCCATTGTTGCGCTGCAGACTGGCGGACACATCCTCCTCGATATCAACGTCCTGGGCAGACACCACTGCTGCACAGGCAAACAGTGCCAGAGCCACAAGGCAGATAGAGCGAGCCATGATATCAGAGCTTAAAAAGATGCTTGCTTGTATAAGTGATGACTTGAGATTGGACAACGGTCAGGCCCCCTTATATGGCATCAGTGAGGGAGGATGGCCAGTAGGTCGTACCCCGCGGCTCGCGGTCAAGAGTGAGTTTCGCTTTTGGGTAAACAAACGGGACAACAAACACAAAACACTCTGGAATTTTTGGGCACCAAAGGGGTTGGACTTGCTTGGTTGCCTCCACAGGCTTGTAGAGCGCACGCCCGATGAGGATACGCCCAATGAGGACATGTGCCTTGAGTGTGCATTCGAGCAAAACAGCAGTAAATGAGTTATTTAACGTTTTCCCCTGGCTTCTTGTGAGAATGAGGTCTAGCTTGTGCACATCCTACGGTGAGGACGTCCTGGCGTCCTGACTGCATGTGTATCCCACATACCTATATATACACCTGATGAGCCTTGTGAAAGGCGCAAATAGTCGTATGTGAGTGTCTTGTCGATAAACGAAATGTCCTATCCACGCCTGGTGCCTGGGTCGCTGGAATTCTCGTTCGGGCAACCACATCTTGTTCACACACAGTATCATATCATGCCTTTCTACTCGAAACTTGTAGGATATCAACCTGCATCCTGCATAGTCGCAGAACAAGCATCCGTCTCGCATCGAGCACACAAACCCCCTTTCCTACTGTTGGTGGCCCGACAGTAAGGACAGTAAGCTTACTGTCCAGCTGCAGGCAACCAGGGAAAGACTCCCCTGGTTGGCCTGCAGACAGCTAGCTTGCAGTGACCTCGCCAGCCTGTCATCACCAGTCCGATACATCAAGTTGCACACACGCTTGGTCGGTTGCAGCGAACCCATCAGACAGTGCCATTGAGCATGCAGACCGTGCAGTAGTGCTTTGGTGTGTGCAGTTTGTTACATCAGTTGTGGAATTTGGCTGACACCGGCCTTGCACACAGTACACAAAGCAAGCACCATGTCACCACGCACAGCCCATAGGGCACAGTCGAAGCCACCTGGACAACATAAATGCAGCTTAAACGCTACTGCAGCGGCGCATCCGCATCAACAAGGCTGCAAACAGCACACCCAGCCACCATACAGCCTTGCCAGTGTTTCTTCATCTTCACTGACCTCAAAGCTGTCAAACCAATCAGCAAAAGCATTCAGGTAGGCTTCATAACCAGCCTCCTGGCGCGTCAGTTTCAACAACAACCAAGCAGCTGTGGGCACAGCCAACAGTACCAAAGCGCTGTCTTGCTGCGTGGTGCTGCCAAAGGCTGCAACAGCATGCCAAACGGTGGTGGTGAGTCCCACAAGCAAGCAAAGCAGAGGGAAATCAAACTGATGCATGGAAGCGAAATATGGCAATTGGAGCTAGCGCTGCTGTTGCTGTTGCAGGAAGGGGTTCCTCTCCTCTGGTGCATGACAGTAAGACCCTCTGAAAACCACTCGGCACCCGCCTAAATCAAGCGTGCTTAGTCTCAAGTGAAGCACCACACTGCAGTGCAGGTGGACACCGCATGTGCTCACTCTCTGGGGTATGCAAAGGCTGCCGACTGCCAAATCAGCACTCAAAACAGCACAGTCAAAATCTCCAGCCCATAACATGCATGCAGTCCAGTCCAGCCAAATTGTCACCTGCCAAACCCCATGCTACTGATGTAATACACAAGCAGGACAGCACACAAGAGCCGGCATTCAGCATGGCAAAGCAAAAGAGCCATGCAGCACCGTGTGCCTGTCCTGCTGAGGCCATAGGGCAGTGGCAGCTGTCAAAGTATGCACATGTGTGAAGCAACAAAAGGCCCACACGCGGTAGCCACCCCATGCCATGCTGGTGTGCAGTACACACTGTGCTGCGCACTCTCAACAAGCAAAGCGTGAAGCGCAACAGCTGATGAAGGATGTAGCGTACTGAGCTTCTGACCAGTGAGACCGTCAAGGGCCTTGAGATCCTTCAAGGATCACGGGGAACTTCCCAAGACCTTGCACCCTTGAGCTCTGAGGCCTTTTAGTCAACTTGACTTGCTTGGCTGTATTGGCTCCCAGCGAGGGAGCCCCACCCCGGGGCTTATCGGGTACCGGAATTGGCGTACTTGTGCGGGTGATCTCAATCGCCCACTCGAATGCGAAGAGGAAGGGTGCTAATATATGTGAAAGCCCCCATGAGCAGATCTGCTCGCTGGCCAGTGCCGGGGAAGAGGGTTAACCCCCTGCAATATTGGTATTGGTATTATATTGGAAACCAGCAGGTGTGCACCTGGCAATGCATGCATTGCCCTAGTGCAGCCACAGCTTGCCAACCGCAAGTGGCAACAAAGCGAAGTGAACCAAAGACAAACAGAACATGCGTACCCTGATGCAATCATGCCGGCATCAGCCAGCGCAGATACAGAACACTGTCAAACCAGTGAGAGGTAGCGCATGTTCTCAGACATCGTCAAGGCATGCATGGGATCCTGTGTGTGCGTGTGCTGCAGGATACGTTCGAACCACCCCACCGCCCTGTCAGTCCACTGGCAGTACACATGTGCACTGACGCAGCCAACACTTCCTGTCACCCTATGCCACCAAAATGCACCAAATGCACCTTATGCCACCAATGCACCCACCAAAGGCCTGAAGACCGAAGATGCTGGTGTTGTAGCCTCACCATTAGCAAAAGGAAAGCCCAGCACGTCAGACGGTACGTGCACATGCGAAAACCTTACACAAACACAAACCCTTCCACAAACGGACTCGGCACACCCTAGAGAGTGCGGCCTTCTTGCGCAAGGCAGGTGTTTGAATCATGCCCAAGCATGGAATGCGTGAGGACTTCTAGCAGGGGCCTACAGAAACCCAAGGGGCCTGGCAACACAGCACGCATTCCTGGGCGCACAACAGCAACATATACACAAGCAACTCAAGCTCTGACATGTACAGACAGCAGCACAGCAACGAACCTGACACCGCAACGGTAGCACAAACAACAAGTAGCCAATACCAGAAAGTGCTGCAAACCTGGCAGTCGCTGCTAGGGAACACAAGTACAACCACAGACGTCACCGGTACACGAGTGATAAGACCTGAACATCAGACCAACACAAACAACAACTTCTGATGGGGGATGCATGGAGGGTTATGTATGCACAAACAGGTGGGTGGTTGGGGCAAGTGGCTGTAGAAAGGATAGCAGTAGCAGTGCACCAACCGAGGCCTACTCAGCGACCCAAGGTAATAAGTCAGGGACCATCACAAGCCAGTCTGCCATGTGAAGCACGAGCCACACAGTAGAGGCACACACAATCCTCGATCATGCACACACACAAGGAACGTCCCACTCGTACGTATGATACCAAGTACATCCAAATGCCCAGCAGTGAGTAGGTAATAAAGGCACCGCGTGGCCAGCGCAGGGTCGCGCAGCACATGTGCTGCAGTACATCCGCCCTGCACACTGTCTGCACAACAGGGACTGCTGAACAGGCTAGCCTGTGAGTCTAGCATTCACCCCCCCCCCCAGTGCCTGGGGCTGGGCGCCAGGCAAGCATGTTGCAATGCTTGCGCAGCCGTTGACAGCAGCACGATGTCAGGAGTGTGCATGTGTGCTGGGCAGTTGACAATGCCTACATCGTGTGCAAATACTGACAGGCATGCCACCAATGACTCCCTCGTGCTGCTTGTGCTGGTGAATCGAAGTGCCTAGTGCAGTGCCGTAGTACAAACGCTGCTGTGGCACAGGACCGCTGACGAAAGTACAAGCAGCATGTATGCATGCGCATGTCGCTTTCAGCACGTAAGAGACAAGGCATAAGCAAGACAAATTAACAGCACAGCTCACACGCTCGCACAACACCACCTGTCAATGGGCTGAAACACTTGCCCTGACAAAGCTTGCAAGCACTGCCCGATCACCACCAACCCGCACAAAACACACCCGCAGGTTCACACCTGCACCCAACAGTCACACACCCAAGTAAGGAACCTGCAGATATCGACATTTGCAGTGCTGCATAATAGGCTGGAATGATGTGACCACACGGTTGTGGTTGCTTCTGCACAGGGAGGGTGAGCGACTGAACAGGCAGTCGACATCTGCGCGACACTTGAACAAGCAAGCACCAGCGTGACAACATGTCTGCACACCAATCATCAAGGCATAAGGCAACCCACCAACAAAGTGCACAGTGCACTTCTGATTGACAGCAGCAGCGACACACTGGCCCACTTGATTGGCACAGGTAGCCGCAGGTAGGGGGCGGCCCCTGACTGCAGCCCTGAAACAAAGACAAGCCATTTGGCGCTCTGCTTGCCATACCCATAAAATCCTACAACTGCTCCAGAACAAGCACGGGCGCCACTCTCAGCCTAATCCAGTCACCACTGGCGGCCAGGCCTACACACACGCGAAGTACCCACCACCACACACTGCTTCTGTGCCATCTTTGTGACCGCGGCCAACAGCCCGCCCCTGCATGACTCACCATGCTTCTTTGCCCCCGCTCAGTGCACGAATTCCAACTGCTGCCTGCCCACGTGGGTTGCAGCCCCAGCGATTTGGTTCGTACAGCACGGTGTGCGCCACCACAGGGCGCAGACGCAGCCTGGCAGCTGCAAACACGCCGTGCTATGCGCAAAAGCGCCCCAGTGGCCGCAGTTGCGCGCACACTCCATGCACACACGCTGCAGGGAATGCCAGCGCGTGCATGGACACTGTCTTGTCTACAACAAGTGCAAAGGCACGAGGCTTCATAACTGGCATGCTGGGCGCTGTACACACGGCAGGGGATGCCGCGACGGTGGCGAGCGTGTGCAGTAGGGACTATGCTTGACGCAGGAATGCAGGTATGCACAAAGAGTCTGGCATAAGCATCGGCGCAGAGCAATTCCACAGCATCAGTTCCTCGCACAACCATTGGGCGCCACAACAGCTGCATGCAGGCAGCAGCTTTCATTGCATGCGGCACATCCTGGCGCACACCCACTTTCAAACCTGCCACCATGGCAGTGCCCCTGCTGCCAAGCGCGGGACACACTCCATACTACACACGCACCACAGTCTGCTGCTTCTGTGGTTATTCTAATCGAACTTCAACTGCGCACCAGAACCAGCCTGCAGACGCACCCTTTTGGGCATTCCGGCCACCTGTGCTGAGTATCACAGGCACAATTGAGTACAACAGCACCGTACTGCAGTGGAGGCACTGGGGTCTTATGGATGCTAGCAAGCAAGCGCATAACCACAACCAGCAAACGGCCGGCCTGACCTGACTGCACCGAACACGACACCCTGATGACCTAAGGCCCTGCCGCCCAAACTCATCCATCATACGTGTTGCCTGCCGTCGACACCAGCAGCACGCATCACTCGGGCTGCCACGTGCCTCACGCAAAAGCATAAAAAAACTGAGCGATGGCAGAGGACACAAACTTCAAAGCAACAAGAAGTCTGATGGGACAGGTGCTGATGAGAACCCCACAGATGCACACAACTGGTGCATCTAGTACATGCGCTGCGCAGAAGTGCCACGCAGGACAGAACCATGCCGCAGCTGATGAACCCTGGCTGTTGACAACAACAAACCCGCGACAGCCCCGAAAGCTTTTACAGCCTGAGCTGCCGACAACTATGGCCCTCATTTGGGGTCCACGTAGGGTGCAGGACAGTCATCAACGCTGCTGTCCATGCGAACGGAACGCTTGCTGCTGCAGCAACAGCATGCGCATTATCAGCACACGCGCATGCATACTTGTCCTGCATGAAGATCCTTTGCCGGCTGGCATGCCTGTGTGCTCAGCACTGTGGCACACACTATGCAAAGCACATCAGCTGTCAAACCAGCGGCATACCGTGCAAATCAAAGGCTCCGAAAGCAGCATCTGTCCACGACCATAAGACAGGGGCACCAGGCATGCATGTCCTATTGGAGCCCTGCAACAACTGCACTGCTCAGCACCCTCACTGACACGAGAAAAGACCCATACAAACACGTGCAACAGCACGAGCAATCTTCACGACACGTGCACATACAGAGGTCTCAAGCTGAAGTGCGCTATGCCAAACTCCCTGCCAGTGCCCTGTGAGACACAGGCCATCCCTCGCACGCTGGCACTCAGTCAGTACCCGTAAGAATGTGCTGCTTCAACCCAACAGGCGCATGCGATGCAGAGCGTGCAGTAAACAACTCCAACTCCACTTTCTACTGGAAAAAACCGTGAAAGCAAACAAGCCGCTGACACTGTTCAGGTCACACAACAAAGTCTGCCTACAACCCACTCAAAAAACTTCAGGGTTCTCGCAAGTAGCCGGCTGCAGGATCAGGCTGGGGGAACTGCTGCGCCTGCCCCTGTGTGCCCAAGCCCAAAAAAGTCTGTCTTCAAGCCATACCCACTGTCGACACCAACAAACCATCAAAATACAAAACACAGGTTCATGTCAGCTAGCTGGCTGTGTTTAGTGTACAGCCATGGCACTGCGCCAGCCCATGAATCTTCACCTGGGCTGCACGAACGCACAAAATGACACGTCAAGGCATCATTCGCCTTGCGCCTGCTACCATGTTGGCAGCTGTTCTGGCCAGATCATCTGTGGCTAGAAACACCACCCTACAGCAGGTGTGTTTGTGACGCCTTTTTAAACGTGCTGCTGCTGCCTCAGCATCTGACTCAAAACCTGCACAGGGGCACAGTCAACAAGCCAAGCAGCGCAGGGCGCAGCAACAAGTCAAGACAGAGCAAGGTGCAAGCAGAGGACTTTAATGAAAACTCTGGCTGGTGCTGGGGTTTTGTCTGGTTTCAAAAAGGGATGGCAATAACTCATTTACCTGAAGAAATGTACGCATGACATGAACATTACACACACACCGTGTGTGTGGGCTCAGCACAGCACTTGCTCACCTTCATGCACACCCCTTTTGCGCGCCTGCAGCCATGCATCGGTTCGCATGCAGCGGTTGTGCCCTGCGGACAGCTCTGGTCACCCCAGCAGGCCATGTCGTGTCCTGCAGCCCCAGCACCAGCACTGGCAGACCCCGCAAGCCCCAGCAGCAAAGCTGCTGTGCCGCCCTCACACCCCCTGGTGCGCTGAACTGCATGGCTCCCAGCCGTGTGCTTGGCGGCACCCCCTGCAGGACCCTGGAACTCAGGAGCTGTGCAGCACCTGCTGTGGCCGGGCGCAGCGGCCGCGGTTGAGGCATTGGGAGGGGACAAGAACCCGCCAAGCTTGCTCAGTGCTGCTAGGAGTGAGGACAGTCCTGCTGTTGCAGCAGGCCGCCCCTTGGAGCCCGTGGAGCAATTCCTCAGCGCAGCGCAAAAGATGGCAGCAGCAGGTGCAGTGTGCGGCACTTGTCAGCCACTACCAGGGTACAGGGTACACTTGGCTAAACCCTAACTTTGACCGGTTCTCACTGGAGAGTGCGCACTTTCACCAAGGAGAGGCTGGCAAATGCTCAGGCTGCATGGATCTAGCAGGACTCCACCATAGATGTGTATCCCCTGAAGAGTCCTTTCTGCACACCTGGGTCGAGGGTGCCCTCCTGCTCCATGATTGCAAGCCAGTGCTGCTGCTAGAGGATCTGCAGCAGCAATGCCCCAGTGCTGAACGCGTCCCGTGCCTTTGCTTGTGCCCAGAGTGCACTGGAAGCTGAACAATTTGCCACTGTTTGCCTGGCCTTTTGACGCCGCTGCTTGTGTGCAGAATTATCGAAGTGACGGGGGTGATTCAGCTGCGGAACAGCACGTCCTGCCAGGTGCGTTGATCTGCTGCGTGAACGTAGGGTTGTTTTGATGAGATTGATTAGAACCAGCTGCGCGTAATCAAGGCTGGAAGTGCAGTCCACAGGAAGGGCACGTTGCAGATTGTGTCCGAGGTTGGGCTGTGTGTGCGCAAACGGCAGCAGGATGCATCTGCAACACGCAATCATGGCAGACCTACGAATTGCAATTGCGAATTGCGTGCGTGCTGCGTAACAGCATGCACTTTGAAACACTGAACAGCTGCCATGCTGTTCACACCTGTCAGCCTGGCATGCACATACAAGCATGTTGCCCATTCTAAACAAATGCAGAAAAACCACTCTAGTTACCGTGATAAACACATCAGCACCCTGTCAGCCAGGGGCTGTGCTGACCTGTGCCCAGTACTGCTATGTACTGCCTGCAGATCGCCAACTGCCACTGCGCAGCACAGACAGCAGCAGCACTACCAGGAAGCAGTGCAGATGCCTCGTGCCAGGTGGTTTGAAAGGAATTGAGCACATTTGCAGTGCTGGGAATGCAGCTGCTGGGATCCCCAATCTCTCACAGCAGCAGGTGCTCAACCACACGCACGTACTCTGAAAAAATGACAGTACAGCAGCTGCGCCAACGCGCGCGCGCGCGCAGCGCGTGGACTGGGCATGCATGCCAGCACCAACAGCAGGCTGCTGCCTCATGCCAGGAGGCAGTATACCCAAGACTAGTAAAACACACACCATGGGCCCATACACGCCTGTCGAGAAGGCAAGCAAAGCTTGCACATAACAGGCTGAGGCAAGCCCAGCACAGTGCACAGGAGTAGTGCGCAGCAGCAGCAACACCTTGCATGCATGCACACCCAAGAAAGCAGCAGCAGCTGGGTGCAGCTGCAAATGTGCTGCAGATGTGCCCTAGTGTGCCCCTCACCCCACTCAACGAGCATAGGCGTTGGGGTAATCGCCCCCAGCCCCCACACACACACGGTGCTTCTCATCCAAGTAAGAAACAACCTGTGGGGTCTTCAGCATCTGCCACAGCTGAGGAAGCCCTGCCACATCCTTCTCCACATGCTGAGCCCAGCCATACGTAGGCAGATTGTAAAAGACCTTGCGCACCATGTCCTGCAACTTGGTGTGGTCATCAAGGAGGCTCCAATCCTCATACAGCTGGCACCTGAGGTGGTGCTTCAC
The DNA here is from genome assembly GCA_007449985.2 of Desmodesmus armatus. Lineage (NCBI taxonomy): Eukaryota > Viridiplantae > Chlorophyta > Chlorophyceae > Sphaeropleales > Scenedesmaceae > Desmodesmus > Desmodesmus armatus. The sequence goes on from VIIQ02000699.1 coordinate 21,018, forward strand.
AGTACCAAACAGGTGCTCAATAGGCCTGTTCAAGTCATGGCTGTAGGAGGGCAGAGGCAGCTTACAGCCATTGACACGGACGTCAATCGTGTCGGTGGGGTCATTGGGGTTCACCACCACTTCCCACGTGGCAGTTGCCTGGACGGCGTCATTGTCATAAGACAACCAGAAGATAGCAAGCTTTGTTACTTTGTTCCACTCCTTGACTATGTGGTAGAGGTTGTTCTCAAATTCCTCCCTGGTCATCTTCCCTGCCTTGCGGCTGCCGTCTTGAATCTGCAGGGAAGCAAAAAGGAGGCGGGGCACGGGGAAGATGCCTCAGTGGAAGTTCAGGGCGCTACGTGCCATGCGGGGGGAGGGGCTCAGGGTTGAGAAGTATGGCAGTGATGGGGCTGAGCTGTGGTTCCCTGATGGCACCTCCCTGCCAGTTGGCCACTACTCAGGAGAGTACCAGTTGCATTGGCGGCTCCAAGGGTATCCCCGTGGCACCCCCCACCTGCGGGTGGCAACTAGCACAACAGTGCGGGACCCCTGTGATCTGTGGTGTGCCTTCTGTATGTACAGTGAGGAGGCATGGAGGCAGCAGGGCATGCGTGTGCTACCAGCCTGTGAGCTGAGCTTCATGGACCTGTTGAGGAGGTGGGGGGTGGACAGGGAGTTCAGCCTTCAGGTGGTGCCGGCTTTTTGGCCGTGGCCCATGGACTTCTTCCACATGCAGCAGGGGTACTTTGTGCAGGTGGATGGGAGGTGCCATTGGGTTGCTAAGTACCACCACAGCACATGGGTGGTGTTGCGGCGCGACATGATGCAGAACATGGCAGCAGTGCAGCAAGGTGGTCGGCTGGTGCGGGTGCACACAGAGGATCTTGGTAATGCTGACTGCATTGCTGCCGCCCTTGAGTCTGCGGCAATGGGCTACACCCTTGTGCTGACACGCTCATATAGTACAGCGCTAGTGCGCTGGGGTTCCTTTGATGTGCCCTATTTGCAGCTGCTGAAGTGGTTAGTTCCCAACTGCCAGGGTCACACTGACGGTTACGGCAATCACACAATTTCCCCAATGTAACAGGCTCACCTCGTACTCCATGTCCCGCTCTACCGCATTGCCATCCAGCCTTGTGTTGATGTGCCGTTGGATCTTGGTGGTTCCAGTGGTGAACTCCATATACACCACACCCCCTCTGTGCGCAAAGGCGGGGTGGGCGGTCACTGCAACAATGAACTTCACAGTGACATGCTTGTGGCCCTTTTTCAGCTTCCTCGGCACCACATCAGAGAAGTTGAGGTCATGCTTGTCACACCAGACAAAAACATCAGACTCAGTGTACCTGTCGACAGTGAATGAAGACTCATCAATGTAAATGGTGTGGTTCAAGAATGCTGGCCAATCCTCATGAATGCCCAAACAGTGCTTGGCGTAGTCCACACGCTCCTGCAATTCCTGTGTTGTGAAGGAGTGCTTGAAGAACAGCTTGCGGCGCACAAGGGAGGGGTCAGCGTCGTGCATGGCATGCAGCAGCTGGTCTGAAAACTTGAGGCCGTTGTTGGTCATAATTTCCTTCAAACGGGGGCTCTCCCTGATGGCCTCTCCCAGGCTGGTGAAGTGTACCCTGTGCATGACTGTGTTGCCCTTCACTTTCTCCTCAACAAGCTTCCCCTCCTTGCAAATCTGAGCTGCTTCAAGAGCCTCCTTCTCGTTGCATTTGCGACTACGGCCAGACCTGTGTGCATCGTCCACACTCCCGTTCTCAATCCAATGACCCCACCAGGTGCGCAAGTAGTTGAAATCCTTGCTACCAATGAACTGTTGCTCGTCCTCTGGCAGCTGCTGATTGAGAGAGTCAAGAATGCCCTTCAGGGCATGGTGCGCCTTGGCAAAGTCTGGCCCAGCTTGCCCCAGAAACATGACGCATAACATGCACCCCAACACCCTCACCCACGTCTTTTCCTGGGCGTACTTGGTGCCCCTGACATGCTCTCGCAGCAATTCCTCAGCGCAGCGCAAAAGATGGCAGCAGCAGGTGCAGTGTGCGGCACTTGTCAGCCACTACCAGGGTACAGGGTACACTTGGCTAAACCCTAACTTTGACCGGTTCTCACTGGAGAGTGCGCACTTTCACCAAGGAGAGGCTGGCAAATGCTCAGGCTGCATGGATCTAGCAGGACTCCACCATAGATGTGTATCCCCTGAAGAGTCCTTTCTGCACACCTGGGTCGAGGGTGCCCTCCTGCTCCATGATTGCAAGCCAGTGCTGCTGCTAGAGGATCTGCAGCAGCAATGCCCCAGTGCTGAACGCGTCCCGTGCCTTTGCTTGTGCCCAGAGTGCACTGGAAGCTGAACAATTTGCCACTGTTTGCCTGGCCTTTTGACGCCGCTGCTTGTGTGCAGAATTATCGAAGTGACGGGGGTGATTCAGCTGCGGAACAGCACGTCCTGCCAGGTGCGTTGATCTGCTGCGTGAACGTAGGGTTGTTTTGATGAGATTGATTAGAACCAGCTGCGCGTAATCAAGGCTGGAAGTGCAGTCCACAGGAAGGGCACGTTGCAGATTGTGTCCGAGGTTGGGCTGTGTGTGCGCAAACGGCAGCAGGATGCATCTGCAACACGCAATCATGGCAGACCTATGAATTGCAATTGCGAATTGCGTGCGTGCTGCGTAACAGCATGCACTTTGAAACACTGAACAGCTGCCATGCTGTTCACACCTGTCAGCCTGGCATGCACATACAAGCATGTTGCCCATTCTAAACAAATGCAGAAAAACCACTCTAGTTACCGTGATAAACACATCAGCACCCTGTCAGCCAGGGGCTGTGCTGACCTGTGCCCAGTACTGCTATGTACTGCCTGCAGATCGCCAACTGCCACTGCGCAGCACAGACAGCAGCAGCACTACCAGGAAGCAGTGCAGATGCCTCGTGCCAGGTGGGTTGAAAGGAATTGAGCACATTTGCAGTGCTGGGAATGCAGCTGCTGGGATCCCCAATCTCTCACAGCAGCAGGTGCTCAACCACACGCACGTACTCTGAAAAAATGACAGTACAGCAGCTGCGCCAACGCGCGCGCGCGCAGCGCGTGGACTGGGCATGCATGCCAGCACCAACAGCAGGCTGCTGCCTCATGCCAGGAGGCAGTATACCCAAGACTAGTAAAACACACACCATGGGCCCATACACGCCTGTCGAGAAGGCAAGCAAAGCTTGCACATAACAGGCTGAGGCAAGCCCAGCACAGTGCACAGGAGTAGTGCGCAGCAGCAGCAACACCTTGCATGCATGCACACCCAAGAAAGCAGCAGCAGCTGGGTGCAGCTGCAAATGTGCTGCAGATGTGCCCTAGTGTGCCCCTCACCCCACTCAACGAGCATAGGCGTTGGGGTAATCGCCCCCAGCCCCCACACACACACGGTGCTTCTCATCCAAGTAAGAAACAACCTGTGGGGTCTTCAGCATCTGCCACAGCTGAGGAAGCCCTGCCACATCCTTCTCCACATGCTGAGCCCAGCCATACGTAGGCAGATTGTAAAAGACCTTGCGCACCATGTCCTGCAACTTGGTGTGGTCATCAAGGAGGCTCCAATCCTCATACAGCTGGCACCTGAGGTGGTGCTTCACAGTACCAAACAGGTGCTCAATAGGCCTGTTCAAGTCATGGCTGTAGGAGGGCAGAGGCAGCTTACAGCCATTGACACGGACGTCAATCGTGTCGGTGGGGTCATTGGGGTTCACCACCACTTCCCACGTGGCAGTTGCCTGGACGGCGTCATTGTCATAAGACAACCAGAAGATAGCAAGCTTTGTTACTTTGTTCCACTCCTTGACTATGTGGTAGAGGTTGTTCTCAAATTCCTCCCTGGTCATCTTCCCTGCCTTGCGGCTGCCGTCTTGAATCTGCAGGGAAGCAAAAAGGAGGCGGGGCACGGGGAAGATGCCTCAGTGGAAGTTCAGGGCGCTACGTGCCATGCGGGGGGAGGGGCTCAGGGTTGAGAAGTATGGCAGTGATGGGGCTGAGCTGTGGTTCCCTGATGGCACCTCCCTGCCAGTTGGCCACTACTCAGGAGAGTACCAGTTGCATTGGCGGCTCCAAGGGTATCCCCGTGGCACCCCCCACCTGCGGGTGGCAACTAGCACAACAGTGCGGGACCCCTGTGATCTGTGGTGTGCCTTCTGTATGTACAGTGAGGAGGCATGGAGGCAGCAGGGCATGCGTGTGCTACCAGCCTGTGAGCTGAGCTTCATGGACCTGTTGAGGAGGTGGGGGGTGGACAGGGAGTTCAGCCTTCAGGTGGTGCCGGCTTTTTGGCCGTGGCCCATGGACTTCTTCCACATGCAGCAGGGGTACTTTGTGCAGGTGGATGGGAGGTGCCATTGGGTTGCTAAGTACCACCACAGCACATGGGTGGTGTTGCGGCGCGACATGATGCAGAACATGGCAGCAGTGCAGCAAGGTGGTCGGCTGGTGCGGGTGCACACAGAGGATCTTGGTAATGCTGACTGCATTGCTGCCGCCCTTGAGTCTGCGGCAATGGGCTACACCCTTGTGCTGACACGCTCATATAGTACAGCGCTAGTGCGCTGGGGTTCCTTTGATGTGCCCTATTTGCAGCTGCTGAAGTGGTTAGTTCCCAACTGCCAGGGTCACACTGACGGTTACGGCAATCACACAATTTCCCCAATGTAACAGGCTCACCTCGTACTCCATGTCCCGCTCTACCGCATTGCCATCCAGCCTTGTGTTGATGTGCCGTTGGATCTTGGTGGTTCCAGTGGTGAACTCCATATACACCACACCCCCTCTGTGCGCAAAGGCGGGGTGGGCGGTCACTGCAACAATGAACTTCACAGTGACATGCTTGTGGCCCTTTTTCAGCTTCCTCGGCACCACATCAGAGAAGTTGAGGTCATGCTTGTCACACCAGACAAAAACATCAGACTCAGTGTACCTGTCGACAGTGAATGAAGACTCATCAATGTAAATGGTGTGGTTCAAGAATGCTGGCCAATCCTCATGAATGCCCAAACAGTGCTTGGCGTAGTCCACACGCTCCTGCAATTCCTGTGTTGTGAAGGAGTGCTTGAAGAACAGCTTGCGGCGCACAAGGGAGGGGTCAGCGTCGTGCATGGCATGCAGCAGCTGGTCTGAAAACTTGAGGCCGTTGTTGGTCATAATTTCCTTCAAACGGGGGCTCTCCCTGATGGCCTCTCCCAGGCTGGTGAAGTGTACCCTGTGCATGACTGTGTTGCCCTTCACTTTCTCCTCAACAAGCTTCCCCTCCTTGCAAATCTGAGCTGCTTCAAGAGCCTCCTTCTCGTTGCATTTGCGACTACGGCCAGACCTGTGTGCATCGTCCACACTCCCGTTCTCAATCCAATGACCCCACCAGGTGCGCAAGTAGTTGAAATCCTTGCTACCAATGAACTGTTGCTCGTCCTCTGGCAGCTGCTGATTGAGAGAGTCAAGAATGCCCTTCAGGGCATGGTGCGCCTTGGCAAAGTCTGGCCCAGCTTGCCCCAGAAACATGACGCATAACATGCACCCCAACACCCTCACCCACGTCTTTTCCTGGGCGTACTTGGTGCCCCTGACATGCTCTCGCAGCAATTCCTCAGCGCAGCGCAAAAGATGGCAGCAGCAGGTGCAGTGTGCGGCACTTGTCAGCCACTACCAGGGTACAGGGTACACTTGGCTAAACCCTAACTTTGACCGGTTCTCACTGGAGAGTGCGCACTTTCACCAAGGAGAGGCTGGCAAATGCTCAGGCTGCATGGATCTAGCAGGACTCCACCATAGATGTGTATCCCCTGAAGAGTCCTTTCTGCACACCTGGGTCGAGGGTGCCCTCCTGCTCCATGATTGCAAGCCAGTGCTGCTGCTAGAGGATCTGCAGCAGCAATGCCCCAGTGCTGAACGCGTCCCGTGCCTTTGCTTGTGCCCAGAGTGCACTGGAAGCTGAACAATTTGCCACTGTTTGCCTGGCCTTTTGACGCCGCTGCTTGTGTGCAGAATTATCGAAGTGACGGGGGTGATTCAGCTGCGGAACAGCACGTCCTGCCAGGTGCGTTGATCTGCTGCGTGAACGTAGGGTTGTTTTGATGAGATTGATTAGAACCAGCTGCGCGTAATCAAGGCTGGAAGTGCAGTCCACAGGAAGGGCACGTTGCAGATTGTGTCCGAGGTTGGGCTGTGTGTGCGCAAACGGCAGCAGGATGCATCTGCAACACGCAATCATGGCAGACCTATGAATTGCAATTGCGAATTGCGTGCGTGCTGCGTAACAGCATGCACTTTGAAACACTGAACAGCTGCCATGCTGTTCACACCTGTCAGCCTGGCATGCACATACAAGCATGTTGCCCATTCTAAACAAATGCAGAAAAACCACTCTAGTTACCGTGATAAACACATCAGCACCCTGTCAGCCAGGGGCTGTGCTGACCTGTGCCCAGTACTGCTATGTACTGCCTGCAGATCGCCAACTGCCACTGCGCAGCACAGACAGCAGCAGCACTACCAGGAAGCAGTGCAGATGCCTCGTGCCAGGTGGGTTGAAAGGAATTGAGCACATTTGCAGTGCTGGGAATGCAGCTGCTGGGATCCCCAATCTCTCACAGCAGCAGGTGCTCAACCACACGCACGTACTCTGAAAAAATGACAGTACAGCAGCTGCGCCAACGCGCGCGCGCGCAGCGCGTGGACTGGGCATGCATGCCAGCACCAACAGCAGGCTGCTGCCTCATGCCAGGAGGCAGTATACCCAAGACTAGTAAAACACACACCATGGGCCCATACACGCCTGTCGAGAAGGCAAGCAAAGCTTGCACATAACAGGCTGAGGCAAGCCCAGCACAGTGCACAGGAGTAGTGCGCAGCAGCAGCAACACCTTGCATGCATGCACACCCAAGAAAGCAGCAGCAGCTGGGTGCAGCTGCAAATGTGCTGCAGATGTGCCCTAGTGTGCCCCTCACCCCACTCAACGAGCATAGGCGTTGGGGTAATCGCCCCCAGCCCCCACACACACACGGTGCTTCTCATCCAAGTAAGAAACAACCTGTGGGGTCTTCAGCATCTGCCACAGCTGAGGAAGCCCTGCCACATCCTTCTCCACATGCTGAGCCCAGCCATACGTAGGCAGATTGTAAAAGACCTTGCGCACCATGTCCTGCAACTTGGTGTGGTCATCAAGGAGGCTCCAATCCTCATACAGCTGGCACCTGAGGTGGTGCTTCACAGTACCAAACAGGTGCTCAATAGGCCTGTTCAAGTCATGGCTGTAGGAGGGCAGAGGCAGCTTACAGCCATTGACACGGACGTCAATCGTGTCGGTGGGGTCATTGGGGTTCACCACCACTTCCCACGTGGCAGTTGCCTGGACGGCGTCATTGTCATAAGACAACCAGAAGATAGCAAGCTTTGTTACTTTGTTCCACTCCTTGACTATGTGGTAGAGGTTGTTCTCAAATTCCTCCCTGGTCATCTTCCCTGCCTTGCGGCTGCCGTCTTGAATCTGCAGGGAAGCAAAAAGGAGGCGGGGCACGGGGAAGATGCCTCAGTGGAAGTTCAGGGCGCTACGTGCCATGCGGGGGGAGGGGCTCAGGGTTGAGAAGTATGGCAGTGATGGGGCTGAGCTGTGGTTCCCTGATGGCACCTCCCTGCCAGTTGGCCACTACTCAGGAGAGTACCAGTTGCATTGGCGGCTCCAAGGGTATCCCCGTGGCACCCCCCACCTGCGGGTGGCAACTAGCACAACAGTGCGGGACCCCTGTGATCTGTGGTGTGCCTTCTGTATGTACAGTGAGGAGGCATGGAGGCAGCAGGGCATGCGTGTGCTACCAGCCTGTGAGCTGAGCTTCATGGACCTGTTGAGGAGGTGGGGGGTGGACAGGGAGTTCAGCCTTCAGGTGGTGCCGGCTTTTTGGCCGTGGCCCATGGACTTCTTCCACATGCAGCAGGGGTACTTTGTGCAGGTGGATGGGAGGTGCCATTGGGTTGCTAAGTACCACCACAGCACATGGGTGGTGTTGCGGCGCGACATGATGCAGAACATGGCAGCAGTGCAGCAAGGTGGTCGGCTGGTGCGGGTGCACACAGAGGATCTTGGTAATGCTGACTGCATTGCTGCCGCCCTTGAGTCTGCGGCAATGGGCTACACCCTTGTGCTGACACGCTCATATAGTACAGCGCTAGTGCGCTGGGGTTCCTTTGATGTGCCCTATTTGCAGCTGCTGAAGTGGTTAGTTCCCAACTGCCAGGGTCACACTGACGGTTACGGCAATCACACAATTTCCCCAATGTAACAGGCTCACCTCGTACTCCATGTCCCGCTCTACCGCATTGCCATCCAGCCTTGTGTTGATGTGCCGTTGGATCTTGGTGGTTCCAGTGGTGAACTCCATATACACCACACCCCCTCTGTGCGCAAAGGCGGGGTGGGCGGTCACTGCAACAATGAACTTCACAGTGACATGCTTGTGGCCCTTTTTCAGCTTCCTCGGCACCACATCAGAGAAGTTGAGGTCATGCTTGTCACACCAGACAAAAACATCAGACTCAGTGTACCTGTCGACAGTGAATGAAGACTCATCAATGTAAATGGTGTGGTTCAAGAATGCTGGCCAATCCTCATGAATGCCCAAACAGTGCTTGGCGTAGTCCACACGCTCCTGCAATTCCTGTGTTGTGAAGGAGTGCTTGAAGAACAGCTTGCGGCGCACAAGGGAGGGGTCAGCGTCGTGCATGGCATGCAGCAGCTGGTCTGAAAACTTGAGGCCGTTGTTGGTCATAATTTCCTTCAAACGGGGGCTCTCCCTGATGGCCTCTCCCAGGCTGGTGAAGTGTACCCTGTGCATGACTGTGTTGCCCTTCACTTTCTCCTCAACAAGCTTCCCCTCCTTGCAAATCTGAGCTGCTTCAAGAGCCTCCTTCTCGTTGCATTTGCGACTACGGCCAGACCTGTGTGCATCGTCCACACTCCCGTTCTCAATCCAATGACCCCACCAGGTGCGCAAGTAGTTGAAATCCTTGCTACCAATGAACTGTTGCTCGTCCTCTGGCAGCTGCTGATTGAGAGAGTCAAGAATGCCCTTCAGGGCATGGTGCGCCTTGGCAAAGTCTGGCCCAGCTTGCCCCAGAAACATGACGCATAACATGCACCCCAACACCCTCACCCACGTCTTTTCCTGGGCGTACTTGGTGCCCCTGACATGCTCTCGCAGCAATTCCTCAGCGCAGCGCAAAAGATGGCAGCAGCAGGTGCAGTGTGCGGCACTTGTCAGCCACTACCAGGGTACAGGGTACACTTGGCTAAACCCTAACTTTGACCGGTTCTCACTGGAGAGTGCGCACTTTCACCAAGGAGAGGCTGGCAAATGCTCAGGCTGCATGGATCTAGCAGGACTCCACCATAGATGTGTATCCCCTGAAGAGTCCTTTCTGCACACCTGGGTCGAGGGTGCCCTCCTGCTCCATGATTGCAAGCCAGTGCTGCTGCTAGAGGATCTGCAGCAGCAATGCCCCAGTGCTGAACGCGTCCCGTGCCTTTGCTTGTGCCCAGAGTGCACTGGAAGCTGAACAATTTGCCACTGTTTGCCTGGCCTTTTGACGCCGCTGCTTGTGTGCAGAATTATCGAAGTGACGGGGGTGATTCAGCTGCGGAACAGCACGTCCTGCCAGGTGCGTTGATCTGCTGCGTGAACGTAGGGTTGTTTTGATGAGATTGATTAGAACCAGCTGCGCGTAATCAAGGCTGGAAGTGCAGTCCACAGGAAGGGCACGTTGCAGATTGTGTCCGAGGTTGGGCTGTGTGTGCGCAAACGGCAGCAGGATGCATCTGCAACACGCAATCATGGCAGACCTATGAATTGCAATTGCGAATTGCGTGCGTGCTGCGTAACAGCATGCACTTTGAAACACTGAACAGCTGCCATGCTGTTCACACCTGTCAGCCTGGCATGCACATACAAGCATGTTGCCCATTCTAAACAAATGCAGAAAAACCACTCTAGTTACCGTGATAAACACATCAGCACCCTGTCAGCCAGGGGCTGTGCTGACCTGTGCCCAGTACTGCTATGTACTGCCTGCAGATCGCCAACTGCCACTGCGCAGCACAGACAGCAGCAGCACTACCAGGAAGCAGTGCAGATGCCTCGTGCCAGGTGGGTTGAAAGGAATTGAGCACATTTGCAGTGCTGGGAATGCAGCTGCTGGGATCCCCAATCTCTCACAGCAGCAGGTGCTCAACCACACGCACGTACTCTGAAAAAATGACAGTACAGCAGCTGCGCCAACGCGCGCGCGCGCAGCGCGTGGACTGGGCATGCATGCCAGCACCAACAGCAGGCTGCTGCCTCATGCCAGGAGGCAGTATACCCAAGACTAGTAAAACACACACCATGGGCCCATACACGCCTGTCGAGAAGGCAAGCAAAGCTTGCACATAACAGGCTGAGGCAAGCCCAGCACAGTGCACAGGAGTAGTGCGCAGCAGCAGCAACACCTTGCATGCATGCACACCCAAGAAAGCAGCAGCAGCTGGGTGCAGCTGCAAATGTGCTGCAGATGTGCCCTAGTGTGCCCCTCACCCCACTCAACGAGCATAGGCGTTGGGGTAATCGCCCCCAGCCCCCACACACACACGGTGCTTCTCATCCAAGTAAGAAACAACCTGTGGGGTCTTCAGCATCTGCCACAGCTGAGGAAGCCCTGCCACATCCTTCTCCACATGCTGAGCCCAGCCATACGTAGGCAGATTGTAAAAGACCTTGCGCACCATGTCCTGCAACTTGGTGTGGTCATCAAGGAGGCTCCAATCCTCATACAGCTGGCACCTGAGGTGGTGCTTCACAGTACCAAACAGGTGCTCAATAGGCCTGTTCAAGTCATGGCTGTAGGAGGGCAGAGGCAGCTTACAGCCATTGACACGGACGTCAATCGTGTCGGTGGGGTCATTGGGGTTCACCACCACTTCCCACGTGGCAGTTGCCTGGACGGCGTCATTGTCATAAGACAACCAGAAGATAGCAAGCTTTGTTACTTTGTTCCACTCCTTGACTATGTGGTAGAGGTTGTTCTCAAATTCCTCCCTGGTCATCTTCCCTGCCTTGCGGCTGCCGTCTTGAATCTGCAGGGAAGCAAAAAGGAGGCGGGGCACGGGGAAGATGCCTCAGTGGAAGTTCAGGGCGCTACGTGCCATGCGGGGGGAGGGGCTCAGGGTTGAGAAGTATGGCAGTGATGGGGCTGAGCTGTGGTTCCCTGATGGCACCTCCCTGCCAGTTGGCCACTACTCAGGAGAGTACCAGTTGCATTGGCGGCTCCAAGGGTATCCCCGTGGCACCCCCCACCTGCGGGTGGCAACTAGCACAACAGTGCGGGACCCCTGTGATCTGTGGTGTGCCTTCTGTATGTACAGTGAGGAGGCATGGAGGCAGCAGGGCATGCGTGTGCTACCAGCCTGTGAGCTGAGCTTCATGGACCTGTTGAGGAGGTGGGGGGTGGACAGGGAGTTCAGCCTTCAGGTGGTGCCGGCTTTTTGGCCGTGGCCCATGGACTTCTTCCACATGCAGCAGGGGTACTTTGTGCAGGTGGATGGGAGGTGCCATTGGGTTGCTAAGTACCACCACAGCACATGGGTGGTGTTGCGGCGCGACATGATGCAGAACATGGCAGCAGTGCAGCAAGGTGGTCGGCTGGTGCGGGTGCACACAGAGGATCTTGGTAATGCTGACTGCATTGCTGCCGCCCTTGAGTCTGCGGCAATGGGCTACACCCTTGTGCTGACACGCTCATATAGTACAGCGCTAGTGCGCTGGGGTTCCTTTGATGTGCCCTATTTGCAGCTGCTGAAGTGGTTAGTTCCCAACTGCCAGGGTCACACTGACGGTTACGGCAATCACACAATTTCCCCAATGTAACAGGCTCACCTCGTACTCCATGTCCCGCTCTACCGCATTGCCATCCAGCCTTGTGTTGATGTGCCGTTGGATCTTGGTGGTTCCAGTGGTGAACTCCATATACACCACACCCCCTCTGTGCGCAAAGGCGGGGTGGGCGGTCACTGCAACAATGAACTTCACAGTGACATGCTTGTGGCCCTTTTTCAGCTTCCTCGGCACCACATCAGAGAAGTTGAGGTCATGCTTGTCACACCAGACAAAAACATCAGACTCAGTGTACCTGTCGACAGTGAATGAAGACTCATCAATGTAAATGGTGTGGTTCAAGAATGCTGGCCAATCCTCATGAATGCCCAAACAGTGCTTGGCGTAGTCCACACGCTCCTGCAATTCCTGTGTTGTGAAGGAGTGCTTGAAGAACAGCTTGCGGCGCACAAGGGAGGGGTCAGCGTCGTGCATGGCATGCAGCAGCTGGTCTGAAAACTTGAGGCCGTTGTTGGTCATAATTTCCTTCAAACGGGGGCTCTCCCTGATGGCCTCTCCCAGGCTGGTGAAGTGTACCCTGTGCATGACTGTGTTGCCCTTCACTTTCTCCTCAACAAGCTTCCCCTCCTTGCAAATCTGAGCTGCTTCAAGAGCCTCCTTCTCGTTGCATTTGCGACTACGGCCAGACCTGTGTGCATCGTCCACACTCCCGTTCTCAATCCAATGACCCCACCAGGTGCGCAAGTAGTTGAAATCCTTGCTACCAATGAACTGTTGCTCGTCCTCTGGCAGCTGCTGATTGAGAGAGTCAAGAATGCCCTTCAGGGCATGGTGCGCCTTGGCAAAGTCTGGCCCAGCTTGCCCCAGAAACATGACGCATAACATGCACCCCAACACCCTCACCCACGTCTTTTCCTGGGCGTACTTGGTGCCCCTGACATGCTCTCGCAGCAATTCCTCAGCGCAGCGCAAAAGATGGCAGCAGCAGGTGCAGTGTGCGGCACTTGTCAGCCACTACCAGGGTACAGGGTACACTTGGCTAAACCCTAACTTTGACCGGTTCTCACTGGAGAGTGCAGTGGGGCAAAAAGTAACTTGTCTAGTTTCAGGGCGCGTGTGGCGGGACCTGCGCTGCATCAAGCAAAACTACTTGATATATCTGATACCCTGGGACTTTGCTCGGGGGCTCTAGCTGCTGCTGGCTATTGGTCATCCGTCCACATCGCCTAACAACCTTGACTTCCAGGATTCGAACTGTAAGGGGGAACGTGGGTGCTGTGCAAACGTTCAAGTGTCTTGGGCGCCTGTTGGTGGCAGTGCGTGGTGTGAGTGTGCAGGTCGTTGGCCAGCTGCTGCTTGATCGACAGGTTGATCTGCCTGCGCTGCAGCTGCTGCTGTGCGCTGCCCCAAATTCGTCTCTTTACTGCATTCTTTCCTGTACATCAGCTATCTCCCCTGGCCAGCGCTGCATTGCGTGTGCAGCAAGGCAGTGTCCCCCCAGACACTGACAGTTGGGCTTTTGCAGCTGCTTGTGTGGAGCCTGGCAGTGCAGCAGTCGACCCCAGTTTGGTCAAACGGCCCTATCTTGCCCTCAGCACAGGACTCGTGTTCATACAGGTGTGCTGTTACAGGTGTGTGCCTGCTACTGAAACATGCTGGCAGCCCCTAGCTCTAGCTTGCTGCCTGCTGCTGGCTGCACCACAAGCAAAGTCAAGGTTATTGGCTGTGCCAAGTTACTTTTTGCCCCACTGCACTTTCACCAAGGAGAGGCTGGCAAATGCTCAGGCTGCATGGATCTAGCAGGACTCCACCATAGATGTGTATCCCCTGAAGAGTCCTTTCTGCACACCTGGGTCGAGGGTGCCCTCCTGCTCCATGATTGCAAGCCAGTGCTGCTGCTAGAGGATCTGCAGCAGCAATGCCCCAGTGCTGAACGCGTCCCGTGCCTTTGCTTGTGCCCAGAGTGCACTGGAAGCTGAACAATTTGCCACTGTTTGCCTGGCCTTTTGACGCCGCTGCTTGTGTGCAGAATTATCGAAGTGACGGGGGTGATTCAGCTGCGGAACAGCACGTCCTGCCAGGTGCGTTGATCTGCTGCGTGAACGTAGGGTTGTTTTGATGAGATTGATTAGAACCAGCTGCGCGTAATCAAGGCTGGAAGTGCAGTCCACAGGAAGGGCACGTTGCAGATTGTGTCCGAGGTTGGGCTGTGTGTGCGCAAACGGCAGCAGGATGCATCTGCAACACGCAATCATGGCAGACCTATGAATTGCAATTGCGAATTGCGTGCGTGCTGCGTAACAGCATGCACTTTGAAACACTGAACAGCTGCCATGCTGTTCACACCTGTCAGCCTGGCATGCACATACAAGCATGTTGCCCATTCTAAACAAATGCAGAAAAACCACTCTAGTTACCGTGATAAACACATCAGCACCCTGTCAGCCAGGGGCTGTGCTGACCTGTGCCCAGTACTGCTATGTACTGCCTGCAGATCGCCAACTGCCACTGCGCAGCACAGACAGCAGCAGCACTACCAGGAAGCAGTGCAGATGCCTCGTGCCAGGTGGGTTGAAAGGAATTGAGCACATTTGCAGTGCTGGGAATGCAGCTGCTGGGATCCCCAATCTCTCACAGCAGCAGGTGCTCAACCACACGCACGTACTCTGAAAAAATGACAGTACAGCAGCTGCGCCAACGCGCGCGCGCGCAGCGCGTGGACTGGGCATGCATGCCAGCACCAACAGCAGGCTGCTGCCTCATGCCAGGAGGCAGTATACCCAAGACTAGTAAAACACACACCATGGGCCCATACACGCCTGTCGAGAAGGCAAGCAAAGCTTGCACATAACAGGCTGAGGCAAGCCCAGCACAGTGCACAGGAGTAGTGCGCAGCAGCAGCAACACCTTGCATGCATGCACACCCAAGAAAGCAGCAGCAGCTGGGTGCAGCTGCAAATGTGCTGCAGATGTGCCCTAGTGTGCCCCTCACCCCACTCAACGAGCATAGGCGTTGGGGTAATCGCCCCCAGCCCCCACACACACACGGTGCTTCTCATCCAAGTAAGAAACAACCTGTGGGGTCTTCAGCATCTGCCACAGCTGAGGAAGCCCTGCCACATCCTTCTCCACATGCTGAGCCCAGCCATACGTAGGCAGATTGTAAAAGACCTTGCGCACCATGTCCTGCAACTTGGTGTGGTCATCAAGGAGGCTCCAATCCTCATACAGCTGGCACCTGAGGTGGTGCTTCACAGTACCAAACAGGTGCTCAATAGGCCTGTTCAAGTCATGGCTGTAGGAGGGCAGAGGCAGCTTACAGCCATTGACACGGACGTCAATCGTGTCGGTGGGGTCATTGGGGTTCACCACCACTTCCCACGTGGCAGTTGCCTGGACGGCGTCATTGTCATAAGACAACCAGAAGATAGCAAGCTTTGTTACTTTGTTCCACTCCTTGACTATGTGGTAGAGGTTGTTCTCAAATTCCTCCCTGGTCATCTTCCCTGCCTTGCGGCTGCCGTCTTGAATCTGCAGGGAAGCAAAAAGGAGGCGGGGCACGGGGAAGATGCCTCAGTGGAAGTTCAGGGCGCTACGTGCCATGCGGGGGGAGGGGCTCAGGGTTGAGAAGTATGGCAGTGATGGGGCTGAGCTGTGGTTCCCTGATGGCACCTCCCTGCCAGTTGGCCACTACTCAGGAGAGTACCAGTTGCATTGGCGGCTCCAAGGGTATCCCCGTGGCACCCCCCACCTGCGGGTGGCAACTAGCACAACAGTGCGGGACCCCTGTGATCTGTGGTGTGCCTTCTGTATGTACAGTGAGGAGGCATGGAGGCAGCAGGGCATGCGTGTGCTACCAGCCTGTGAGCTGAGCTTCATGGACCTGTTGAGGAGGTGGGGGGTGGACAGGGAGTTCAGCCTTCAGGTGGTGCCGGCTTTTTGGCCGTGGCCCATGGACTTCTTCCACATGCAGCAGGGGTACTTTGTGCAGGTGGATGGGAGGTGCCATTGGGTTGCTAAGTACCACCACAGCACATGGGTGGTGTTGCGGCGCGACATGATGCAGAACATGGCAGCAGTGCAGCAAGGTGGTCGGCTGGTGCGGGTGCACACAGAGGATCTTGGTAATGCTGACTGCATTGCTGCCGCCCTTGAGTCTGCGGCAATGGGCTACACCCTTGTGCTGACACGCTCATATAGTACAGCGCTAGTGCGCTGGGGTTCCTTTGATGTGCCCTATTTGCAGCTGCTGAAGTGGTTAGTTCCCAACTGCCAGGGTCACACTGACGGTTACGGCAATCACACAATTTCCCCAATGTAACAGGCTCACCTCGTACTCCATGTCCCGCTCTACCGCATTGCCATCCAGCCTTGTGTTGATGTGCCGTTGGATCTTGGTGGTTCCAGTGGTGAACTCCATATACACCACACCCCCTCTGTGCGCAAAGGCGGGGTGGGCGGTCACTGCAACAATGAACTTCACAGTGACATGCTTGTGGCCCTTTTTCAGCTTCCTCGGCACCACATCAGAGAAGTTGAGGTCATGCTTGTCACACCAGACAAAAACATCAGACTCAGTGTACCTGTCGACAGTGAATGAAGACTCATCAATGTATATGGTGTGGTTCAAGAATGCTGGCCAATCCTCATGAATGCCCAAACAGTGCTTGGCGTAGTCCACACGCTCCTGCAATTCCTGTGTTGTGAAGGAGTGCTTGAAGAACAGCTTGCGGCGCACAAGGGAGGGGTCAGCGTCGTGCATGGCATGCAGCAGCTGGTCTGAAAACTTGAGGCCGTTGTTGGTCATAATTTCCTTCAAACGGGGGCTCTCCCTGATGGCCTCTCCCAGGCTGGTGAAGTGTACCCTGTGCATGACTGTGTTGCCCTTCACTTTCTCCTCAACAAGCTTCCCCTCCTTGCAAATCTGAGCTGCTTCAAGAGCCTCCTTCTCGTTGCATTTGCGACTACGGCCAGACCTGTGTGCATCGTCCACACTCCCGTTCTCAATCCAATGACCCCACCAGGTGCGCAAGTAGTTGAAATCCTTGCTACCAATGAACTGTTGCTCGTCCTCTGGCAGCTGCTGATTGAGAGAGTCAAGAATGCCCTTCAGGGCATGGTGCGCCTTGGCAAAGTCTGGCCCAGCTTGCCCCAGAAACATGACGCATAACATGCACCCCAACACCCTCACCCACGTCTTTTCCTGGGCGTACTTGGTGCCCCTGACATGCTCTCGCAGCAATTCCTCAGCGCAGCGCAAAAGATGGCAGCAGCAGGTGCAGTGTGCGGCACTTGTCAGCCACTACCAGGGTACAGGGTACACTTGGCTAAACCCTAACTTTGACCGGTTCTCACTAGAGAGTGCAGTGGGGCAAAAAGTAACTTGTCTAGTTTCAGGGCGCGTGTGGCGGGACCTGCGCTGCATCAAGCAAAACTACTTGATATATCTGATACCCTGGGACTTTGCTCGGGGGCTCTAGCTGCTGCTGGCTATTGGTCATCCGTCCACATCGCCTAACAACCTTGACTTCCAGGATTCGAACTGTAAGGGGGAACGTGGGTGCTGTGCAAACGTTCAAGTGTCTTGGGCGCCTGTTGGTGGCAGTGCGTGGTGTGAGTGTGCAGGTCGTTGGCCAGCTGCTGCTTGATCGACAGGTTGATCTGCCTGCGCTGCAGCTGCTGCTGTGCGCTGCCCCAAATTCGTCTCTTTACTGCATTCTTTCCTGTACATCAGCTATCTCCCCTGGCCAGCGCTGCATTGCGTGTGCAGCAAGGCAGTGTCCCCCCAGACACTGACAGTTGGGCTTTTGCAGCTGCTTGTGTGGAGCCTGGCAGTGCAGCAGTCGACCCCAGTTTGGTCAAACGGCCCTATCTTGCCCTCAGCACAGGACTCGTGTTCATACAGGTGTGCTGTTACAGGTGTGTGCCTGCTACTGAAACATGCTGGCAGCCCCTAGCTCTAGCTTGCTGCCTGCTGCTGGCTGCACCACAAGCAAAGTCAAGGTTATTGGCTGTGCCAAGTTACTTTTTGCCCCACTGTGGTCATGGGGACTCCAGTCACTGCGGGTTGACATCCCGGGTGGACAAAACCAAAAAACGATTTGTGATTCTGCGAGAAGTTTAAGAACAAGGTCTGATGCTTGAAATCATACAGTCCCTGCGTAGGTCATCATCCAAATCTATTATATCTATATATCTATATCATCCAAATCCCCCTTCCGTACAGCCTTGACGCATAGACAAGCCAACATCTGGTGAACACAGCCCTTACAAGCTCGTCTGCTGTCCAACAGCGTAGGATCACCAAGCAAGCTGGAAGCTGGTTCCATTCTCACGCTGTTCTTCCCCATTCACACGCGGCCTTGAACCGTGTGCATACAGCTTCGTTACCTTTCTTGTGATCATCTGTGTCGTCAGCTTAGCACAAACATTGTTTACGAGCGGCAGTGTATCCCACACCGCTGCTGTCAGTGTGCACTGGCGACCATTGGCTGCTGCCCTACGAACCAGACAAAGAACGCCAGCAGTATGGCAATTGCTATGATGGATGTGACACGTCTCATGCAGCCGGGAAGTCTGCCAGCGATGCAGGTGCGTTGGAAAGGGCCCCGAGAAGGTAGTGGGGACATGTGGTGTGTCGCCCTCACGGCCATAATAGCAGCAGGCATGTTCCAGTAGCGGTGCCATACGTTATGGATCAACCATGAACTGTGTTTGATCGTGAGTTTCCTCCTCATGTCCTGTGCTGTTGCTGCAGGACGGTGAGAGCGCAGCAGCAGCAGCCACATGTTTAGGCGACCGTCAGGTTGTGGCCGCTATCTGGGCCCAGATTGAGCTGCTGCTGTGTGGAGGAGGGTCTGGAGCAGCTGCCATCAGGTGTGTCCCTCCAGGCAGCTAGGTTTGATGCAGCTGGCTGCTGTCGTATCTTTGTAAACACAACAGCAGAACCAGCTGGCAATTGGGGTGCTCAGGCTGTCAGCAGACAGCAACACAACACTACTGCATGTGCCCCTGCAGCAGCAATGGCCCACTGCCATATCCGATGATCGCTACACCTGCAGCAGCATGCTAGCAGCGCTTGTCTCCCCCAAACCTACCTCCATTGTGCACAAATTGAGGTGACTGGGTGCTCCAAGCGTTCTTCCACCTTGAGCCAAGCAGTCTGTCACTGTGCTGACACGCCTGCATGCCCCTGCTGTTGCTGCCTGTCCGCCTGCCTCGTGCCTCTTTTTTGTCCTGCAGGCAGTTGACAGCAGCGCTCCCTGTGCTGGACCTGCTCCCCACGCAGGACCTGCCAGCACTTGCACACCTGCATCTAAGCTCTGCAGGACACCTCATGTCGACGATCAAGATGCTCGTGCCCGCTGCCTTCAACAACAGCGCAGAGCCTGATGTGGCAGCGCTAGCAGCAGTCACGGGTTCAACAGCAGATGCAGTCAACGTGCTGATCGAGCTTCAGCTGCTGCACCTCAGCCGCGCGCGGGACATCACGTCGCAGATGCGGGCGCGCATCACGCTGCGGCGGGAAATGGCGCAGAAGCAGATGCAGGGCTGCGTGTCTTGCAGCAGTGGCAGCAGCTGTGATGATGACTCCCTGGTGCAGTCATTCGATTGATGTTTTGAATCCACAGCAGCCGTGCTGTGGATATGAAGTCTCAGAAGAATCTGTGCTGCGCTTGTGGTCAGCACGCATGCGCACATCCCAAGTGCTAGACAGTATGCGGTCAGACGCTGTGCTGGGGCACCCGAAACTCAGTGCGCGTGAGTTGTGACGAGTTGGTTGCTGCATGCATGGATCTGCGGCGTGCGCAACCGCTACTGTTTCAATAGAGTCCTGCTTCGTCTCTGTGACTGTCAGAGGGGAGCGGGACGCTTGCCCTGTGGCTGTTGTTAGGGCGTGCCGAATGCTGCACTGACGGCATCGAATCAGTTGGAGTGGCAGTTGAGAGCTGATCAGTGGGTGTGCTTGTTTTTGGTTTTGTGTGTGTGGCGATGTGCTCTCAGGCGCATGCACATGTATACGTGTGGTGTGTGTGCAGCAGTGTGTTGATGTTGTTTGGCAGCGGTCTCTGGGAAAACAGCAAGTTGCTGACCCGGATCAGCACCATCAACGTGCAAGTGGGTGTTGTGGGGTGTGGTCCTTGTGCAGACAGTGGTGTGTGGGCTGGTGCATGTGTGTGACGGGTACTGCGCCATCCTTCGTCAAAGCGGCAGCACCTGCGCGCATGGCGCGCCCATTGCGTCTTCATTGGGAGGAGCTGAGGGATGGGTGTCCGCCCATCTCAACTGCTGGCATGCATTGCTGCACGCCATGTGGGGGCCGCGCGTATGGTGGGAACACGCCTGCAGATGGCGCAACACATGCCGCGTATGATATATTTGCGTCTGCCTTGACCACTCAAGCCGCTGACGGCGACCTTTTTTCAGGGCCTGTGGGTTGCGTGGGTGGGCTTGAGCCGAGCTCAAACGTGTGGTGTAGTGGAGTCTTGTCAGTGTATGTGTTTGGGGCGGGCTGATTTGAAGTTGCTTCCGCGGCGCCTGCTGTTGCCAGGCAGCCTTGCTGTTGGGCTCTTTCTGCTGGTGTTCTGTGTGGGTGG
>VIIQ02000700.1:0-45719 GCA_007449985.2 Desmodesmus armatus
TTGGCAGACCTATGAATTGCATTGCGAATTGCGTGCGTGCTGCGTAACAGCATGCACTTTGAAACACTGAACAGCTGCCATGCTGTTCACACCTGTCAGCCTGGCATGCACATACGCATGTTTTGCCCATTCTAAACAATGCAGAAAACCACTCTAGTTACCGTGATAACCACATCAGCACCCTGTCAGCCAGGGGCTGTGCTGACCTGTGCCCAGTACTGCTATGTACTGCCTGCAGATCGCCAACTGCCACTGCGCAGCACAGACAGCAGCAGGCACTACCAGGAAGCAGTGCAGATGCCTCGTGCCAGGTGGGTTGAAAGGAATTGAGCACATTTGCAGTGCTGGAATGCAGCTGCTGGGATCCCCAATCTCTCACAGCAGCAGGTGCTCAACCACACCACGTACTCTGAAAAAATGACAGTACAGCAGCTGCGCCAACGCGCGCGCGGCGCAGCGCGTGGACTGGGCATGCATGCCAGCACCAACAGCAGGCTGCTGCCTCATGCCAGGAGGCAGTATACCCAAGACTAGTAAAACACACACCATGGGCCCATACACGCCTGTCGAGAAGGCAAGCAAAGCTTGCACATAACAGGCTGAGGCAAGCCCAGCACAGTGCACAGGAGTAGTGCGCAGCAGCAGCAACACCTTGCATGCATGCACACCCAAGAAAGCAGCAGCAGCTGGTGCAGCTGCAAATGTTGCTGCAGATGTGCCCTAGTGTGCCCCTCACCCCACTCAACGAGCATAGGCGTTGGGGTAATCGCCCCCAGCCCCCACACACACACGGTGCTTCTCATCCAAGTAAGAAACACCTGTGGGGTCTTCAGCATCTGCCACAGCTGAGGAAGCCCTGCCACATCCTTCTCCACATGCTGAGCCCAGCCATACGTAGGCAGATTGTAAAAGACCTTGCGCACCATGTCCTGCAACTTGGTGTGGTCATCAGGAGGCTCCAATCCTCATACAGCTGGCACCTGAGGTGGTGCTTCACAGTACCAAACAGGTGCTCAATAGGCCTGTTCAAGTCATGGCTGTAGGAGGGCAGAGGCAGCTTACAGCCATTGACACGGACGTCAATCGTGTCGGTGGGGTCATTGGGGTTCACCACCACTTCCCACGTGGCAGTTGCCTGGACGGCGTCATTGTCATAAGACAACCAGAAGAGCAAGCTTTGTTACTTTGTTCCACTCCTTGACTATGTGGTAGAGGTTGTTCTCAAATTCCTCCCTGGTCATCTTCCCTGCCTTGCGGCTGCCGTCTTGAATCTGCAGGGAAGCAAAAAGGAGGCGGGGCACGGGGAAGATGCCTCAGTGGAAGTTCAGGGCGCTACGTGCCATGCGGGGGGAGGGCTCAGGGTTGAGAAGTATGGCAGTGATGGGCTGAGCTGTGGTTCCCTGATGGCACCTCCCTGCCAGTTGGCCACTACTCAGGAGAGTACCAGTTGCATTGGCGGCTCCAAGGGTATCCCCGTGGCACCCCCCACCTGCGGGTGGCAACTAGCACAACAGTGCGGGACCCCTGTGATCTGTGGTGTGCCTTCTGTATGTACAGTGAGGAGGCATGGAGGCAGCAGGCATGCGTGTGCTACCAGCCTGTGAGCTGAGCTTCATGGACCTGTTGAGGAGGTGGGGGTGGACAGGGAGTTCAGCCTTCAGGTGGTGCCGGCTTTTTGGCCGTGGCCCATGGACTTCTTCCACATGCAGCAGGGGTACTTTGTGCAGGTGGATGGGAGGTGCCATTGGGTTGCTAAGTACCACCACAGCACATGGGTGGTGTGCGGCGCGACATGATGCAGAACATGGCAGCAGTGCAGCAAGGTGGTCGGCTGGTGCGGGTGCACACAGAGGATCTTGGTAATGCTGACTGCATTGCTGCCGCCCTTGAGTCTGCGGCAATGGGCTACACCCTGTGCTGACACGCTCATATAGTACAGCGCTAGTGCGCTGGGGTTCCTTTGATGTGCCCTATTTGCAGCTGCTGAAGTGGTTAGTTCCCAACTGCCAGGGTCACACTGACGGTTACGGCAATCACACAATTTCCCCAATGTAACAGGCTCACCTCGTACTCCATGTCCCGCTCTACCGCATTGCCATCCAGCCTTGTGTTGATGTGCCGTTGGATCTTGGTGGTTCCAGTGGTGAACTCCATACACCACACCCCCTCTGTGCGCAAAGGCGGGGTGGGCGGTCACTGCAACAATGAACTTCACAGTGACATGCTTGTGGCCCTTTTTCAGCTTCCTCGGCACCACATCAGAGAAGTTGAGGTCATGCTTGTCACACCAGACAAAAACATCAGACTCAGTGTACCTGTCGACAGTGAATGAAGACTCATCAATGTATATGGTGTGGTTCAAGAATGCTGGCCAATCCTCATGAATGCCCAACAGTGCTTGGCGTAGTCCACACGCTCCTGCAATTCCTGTGTTGTGAAGGAGTGCTTGAAGAACAGCTTGCGGCGCACAAGGGAGGGGTCAGCGTCGTGCATGGCATGCAGCAGCTGGTCTGAAAACTTGAGGCCGTTGTTGGTCATAATTTCCTTCAAACGGGGGCTCTCCCTGATGGCCTCTCCCAGGCTGGTGAAGTGTACCCTGTGCATGACTGTGTTGCCCTTCACTTTCTCCTCAACAAGCTTCCCCTCCTTGCAAATCTGAGCTGCTTCAAGAGCCTCCTTCTCGTTGCATTTGCGACTACGGCCAGACCTGTGTGCATCGTCCACACTCCCGTTCTCAATCCAATGACCCCACCAGGTGCGCAAGTAGTTGAAATCCTTGCTACCAATGAACTGTTGCTCGTCCTCTGGCAGCTGCTGATTGAGAGAGTCAAGAATGCCCTTCAGGGCATGGTGCGCCTTGGCAAAGTCTGGCCCAGCTTGCCCCAGAAACATGACGCATAACATGCACCCCAACACCCTCACCCACGTCTTTTCCTGGGCGTACTTGGTGCCCCTGACATGCTCTCGCAGCAATTCCTCAGCGCAGCGCAAAAGATGGCAGCAGCAGGTGCAGTGTGCGGCACTTGTCAGCCACTACCAGGGTACAGGGTACACTTGGCTAAACCCTAACTTTGACCGGTTCTCACTAGAGAGTGCAGTGGGGCAAAAAGTAACTTGTCTAGTTTCAGGGCGCGTGTGGCGGGACCTGCGCTGCATCAAGCAAAACTACTTGATATATCTGATACCCTGGGACTTTGCTCGGGGGCTCTAGCTGCTGCTGGCTATTGGTCATCCGTCCACATCGCCTAACAACCTTGACTTCCAGGATTCGAACTGTAAGGGGAACGTGGGTGCTGTGCAAACGTTCAAGTGTCTTGGGCGCCTGTTGGTGGCAGTGCGTGGTGTGAGTGTGCAGGTCGTTGGCCAGCTGCTGCTTGATCGACAGGTTGATCTGCCTGCGCTGCAGCTGCTGCTGTGCGCTGCCCCAAATTCGTCTCTTTACTGCATTCTTTCCTGTACATCAGCTATCTCCCCTGGCCAGCGCTGCATTGCGTGTGCAGCAAGGCAGTGTCCCCCCAGACACTGACAGTTGGGCTTTTGCAGCTGCTTGTGTGGAGCCTGGCAGTGCAGCAGTCGACCCCAGTTTGGTCAAACGGCCCTATCTTGCCCTCAGCACAGGACTCGTGTTCATACAGGTGTGCTGTTACAGGTGTGTGCCTGCTACTGAAACATGCTGGCAGCCCCTAGCTCTAGCTTGCTGCCTGCTGCTGGCTGCACCACAAGCAAAGTCAAGGTTATTGGCTGTGCCAAGTTACTTTTTGCCCCACTGCACTTTCACCAAGGAGAGGCTGGCAAATGCTCAGGCTGCATGGATCTAGCAGGACTCCACCATAGATGTGTATCCCCTGAAGAGTCCTTTCTGCACACCTGGGTCGAGGGTGCCCTCCTGCTCCATGATTGCAAGCCAGTGCTGCTGCTAGAGGATCTGCAGCAGCAATGCCCCAGTGCTGAACGCGTCCCGTGCCTTTGCTTGTGCCCAGAGTGCACTGGAAGCTGAACAATTTGCCACTGTTTGCCTGGCCTTTTGACGCCGCTGCTTGTGTGCAGAATTATCGAAGTGACGGGGGTGATTCAGCTGCGGAACAGCACGTCCTGCCAGGTGCGTTGATCTGCTGCGTGAACGTAGGGTTGTTTTGATGAGATTGATTAGAACCAGCTGCGCGTAATCAAGGCTGGAAGTGCAGTCCACAGGAAGGGCACGTTGCAGATTGTGTCCGAGGTTGGGCTGTGTGTGCGCAAACGGCAGCAGGATGCATCTGCAACACGCAATCATGGCAGACCTATGAATTGCAATTGCGAATTGCGTGCGTGCTGCGTAACAGCATGCACTTTGAAACACTGAACAGCTGCCATGCTGTTCACACCTGTCAGCCTGGCATGCACATACAAGCATGTTGCCCATTCTAAACAAATGCAGAAAAACCACTCTAGTTACCGTGATAAACACATCAGCACCCTGTCAGCCAGGGGCTGTGCTGACCTGTGCCCAGTACTGCTATGTACTGCCTGCAGATCGCCAACTGCCACTGCGCAGCACAGACAGCAGCAGCACTACCAGGAAGCAGTGCAGATGCCTCGTGCCAGGTGGGTTGAAAGGAATTGAGCACATTTGCAGTGCTGGGAATGCAGCTGCTGGGATCCCCAATCTCTCACAGCAGCAGGTGCTCAACCACACGCACGTACTCTGAAAAAATGACAGTACAGCAGCTGCGCCAACGCGCGCGCGCGCAGCGCGTGGACTGGGCATGCATGCCAGCACCAACAGCAGGCTGCTGCCTCATGCCAGGAGGCAGTATACCCAAGACTAGTAAAACACACACCATGGGCCCATACACGCCTGTCGAGAAGGCAAGCAAAGCTTGCACATAACAGGCTGAGGCAAGCCCAGCACAGTGCACAGGAGTAGTGCGCAGCAGCAGCAACACCTTGCATGCATGCACACCCAAGAAAGCAGCAGCAGCTGGGTGCAGCTGCAAATGTGCTGCAGATGTGCCCTAGTGTGCCCCTCACCCCACTCAACGAGCATAGGCGTTGGGGTAATCGCCCCCAGCCCCCACACACACACGGTGCTTCTCATCCAAGTAAGAAACAACCTGTGGGGTCTTCAGCATCTGCCACAGCTGAGGAAGCCCTGCCACATCCTTCTCCACATGCTGAGCCCAGCCATACGTAGGCAGATTGTAAAAGACCTTGCGCACCATGTCCTGCAACTTGGTGTGGTCATCAAGGAGGCTCCAATCCTCATACAGCTGGCACCTGAGGTGGTGCTTCACAGTACCAAACAGGTGCTCAATAGGCCTGTTCAAGTCATGGCTGTAGGAGGGCAGAGGCAGCTTACAGCCATTGACACGGACGTCAATCGTGTCGGTGGGGTCATTGGGGTTCACCACCACTTCCCACGTGGCAGTTGCCTGGACGGCGTCATTGTCATAAGACAACCAGAAGATAGCAAGCTTTGTTACTTTGTTCCACTCCTTGACTATGTGGTAGAGGTTGTTCTCAAATTCCTCCCTGGTCATCTTCCCTGCCTTGCGGCTGCCGTCTTGAATCTGCAGGGAAGCAAAAAGGAGGCGGGGCACGGGGAAGATGCCTCAGTGGAAGTTCAGGGCGCTACGTGCCATGCGGGGGGAGGGGCTCAGGGTTGAGAAGTATGGCAGTGATGGGGCTGAGCTGTGGTTCCCTGATGGCACCTCCCTGCCAGTTGGCCACTACTCAGGAGAGTACCAGTTGCATTGGCGGCTCCAAGGGTATCCCCGTGGCACCCCCCACCTGCGGGTGGCAACTAGCACAACAGTGCGGGACCCCTGTGATCTGTGGTGTGCCTTCTGTATGTACAGTGAGGAGGCATGGAGGCAGCAGGGCATGCGTGTGCTACCAGCCTGTGAGCTGAGCTTCATGGACCTGTTGAGGAGGTGGGGGGTGGACAGGGAGTTCAGCCTTCAGGTGGTGCCGGCTTTTTGGCCGTGGCCCATGGACTTCTTCCACATGCAGCAGGGGTACTTTGTGCAGGTGGATGGGAGGTGCCATTGGGTTGCTAAGTACCACCACAGCACATGGGTGGTGTTGCGGCGCGACATGATGCAGAACATGGCAGCAGTGCAGCAAGGTGGTCGGCTGGTGCGGGTGCACACAGAGGATCTTGGTAATGCTGACTGCATTGCTGCCGCCCTTGAGTCTGCGGCAATGGGCTACACCCTTGTGCTGACACGCTCATATAGTACAGCGCTAGTGCGCTGGGGTTCCTTTGATGTGCCCTATTTGCAGCTGCTGAAGTGGTTAGTTCCCAACTGCCAGGGTCACACTGACGGTTACGGCAATCACACAATTTCCCCAATGTAACAGGCTCACCTCGTACTCCATGTCCCGCTCTACCGCATTGCCATCCAGCCTTGTGTTGATGTGCCGTTGGATCTTGGTGGTTCCAGTGGTGAACTCCATATACACCACACCCCCTCTGTGCGCAAAGGCGGGGTGGGCGGTCACTGCAACAATGAACTTCACAGTGACATGCTTGTGGCCCTTTTTCAGCTTCCTCGGCACCACATCAGAGAAGTTGAGGTCATGCTTGTCACACCAGACAAAAACATCAGACTCAGTGTACCTGTCGACAGTGAATGAAGACTCATCAATGTATATGGTGTGGTTCAAGAATGCTGGCCAATCCTCATGAATGCCCAAACAGTGCTTGGCGTAGTCCACACGCTCCTGCAATTCCTGTGTTGTGAAGGAGTGCTTGAAGAACAGCTTGCGGCGCACAAGGGAGGGGTCAGCGTCGTGCATGGCATGCAGCAGCTGGTCTGAAAACTTGAGGCCGTTGTTGGTCATAATTTCCTTCAAACGGGGGCTCTCCCTGATGGCCTCTCCCAGGCTGGTGAAGTGTACCCTGTGCATGACTGTGTTGCCCTTCACTTTCTCCTCAACAAGCTTCCCCTCCTTGCAAATCTGAGCTGCTTCAAGAGCCTCCTTCTCGTTGCATTTGCGACTACGGCCAGACCTGTGTGCATCGTCCACACTCCCGTTCTCAATCCAATGACCCCACCAGGTGCGCAAGTAGTTGAAATCCTTGCTACCAATGAACTGTTGCTCGTCCTCTGGCAGCTGCTGATTGAGAGAGTCAAGAATGCCCTTCAGGGCATGGTGCGCCTTGGCAAAGTCTGGCCCAGCTTGCCCCAGAAACATGACGCATAACATGCACCCCAACACCCTCACCCACGTCTTTTCCTGGGCGTACTTGGTGCCCCTGACATGCTCTCGCAGCAATTCCTCAGCGCAGCGCAAAAGATGGCAGCAGCAGGTGCAGTGTGCGGCACTTGTCAGCCACTACCAGGGTACAGGGTACACTTGGCTAAACCCTAACTTTGACCGGTTCTCACTAGAGAGTGCAGTGGGGCAAAAAGTAACTTGTCTAGTTTCAGGGCGCGTGTGGCGGGACCTGCGCTGCATCAAGCAAAACTACTTGATATATCTGATACCCTGGGACTTTGCTCGGGGGCTCTAGCTGCTGCTGGCTATTGGTCATCCGTCCACATCGCCTAACAACCTTGACTTCCAGGATTCGAACTGTAAGGGGGAACGTGGGTGCTGTGCAAACGTTCAAGTGTCTTGGGCGCCTGTTGGTGGCAGTGCGTGGTGTGAGTGTGCAGGTCGTTGGCCAGCTGCTGCTTGATCGACAGGTTGATCTGCCTGCGCTGCAGCTGCTGCTGTGCGCTGCCCCAAATTCGTCTCTTTACTGCATTCTTTCCTGTACATCAGCTATCTCCCCTGGCCAGCGCTGCATTGCGTGTGCAGCAAGGCAGTGTCCCCCCAGACACTGACAGTTGGGCTTTTGCAGCTGCTTGTGTGGAGCCTGGCAGTGCAGCAGTCGACCCCAGTTTGGTCAAACGGCCCTATCTTGCCCTCAGCACAGGACTCGTGTTCATACAGGTGTGCTGTTACAGGTGTGTGCCTGCTACTGAAACATGCTGGCAGCCCCTAGCTCTAGCTTGCTGCCTGCTGCTGGCTGCACCACAAGCAAAGTCAAGGTTATTGGCTGTGCCAAGTTACTTTTTGCCCCACTGTGGTCATGGGGACTCCAGTCACTGCGGGTTGACATCCCGGGTGGACAAAACCAAAAAACGATTTGTGATTCTGCGAGAAGTTTAAGAACAAGGTCTGATGCTTGAAATCATACAGTCCCTGCGTAGGTCATCATCCAAATCTATTATATCTATATATCTATATCATCCAAATCCCCCTTCCGTACAGCCTTGACGCATAGACAAGCCAACATCTGGTGAACACAGCCCTTACAAGCTCGTCTGCTGTCCAACAGCGTAGGATCACCAAGCAAGCTGGAAGCTGGTTCCATTCTCACGCTGTTCTTCCCCATTCACACGCGGCCTTGAACCGTGTGCATACAGCTTCGTTACCTTTCTTGTGATCATCTGTGTCGTCAGCTTAGCACAAACATTGTTTACGAGCGGCAGTGTATCCCACACCGCTGCTGTCAGTGTGCACTGGCGACCATTGGCTGCTGCCCTACGAACCAGACAAAGAACGCCAGCAGTATGGCAATTGCTATGATGGATGTGACACGTCTCATGCAGCCGGGAAGTCTGCCAGCGATGCAGGTGCGTTGGAAAGGGCCCCGAGAAGGTAGTGGGGACATGTGGTGTGTCGCCCTCACGGCCATAATAGCAGCAGGCATGTTCCAGTAGCGGTGCCATACGTTATGGATCAACCATGAACTGTGTTTGATCGTGAGTTTCCTCCTCATGTCCTGTGCTGTTGCTGCAGGACGGTGAGAGCGCAGCAGCAGCAGCCACATGTTTAGGCGACCGTCAGGTTGTGGCCGCTATCTGGGCCCAGATTGAGCTGCTGCTGTGTGGAGGAGGGTCTGGAGCAGCTGCCATCAGGTGTGTCCCTCCAGGCAGCTAGGTTTGATGCAGCTGGCTGCTGTCGTATCTTTGTAAACACAACAGCAGAACCAGCTGGCAATTGGGGTGCTCAGGCTGTCAGCAGACAGCAACACAACACTACTGCATGTGCCCCTGCAGCAGCAATGGCCCACTGCCATATCCGATGATCGCTACACCTGCAGCAGCATGCTAGCAGCGCTTGTCTCCCCCAAACCTACCTCCATTGTGCACAAATTGAGGTGACTGGGTGCTCCAAGCGTTCTTCCACCTTGAGCCAAGCAGTCTGTCACTGTGCTGACACGCCTGCATGCCCCTGCTGTTGCTGCCTGTCCGCCTGCCTCGTGCCTCTTTTTTGTCCTGCAGGCAGTTGACAGCAGCGCTCCCTGTGCTGGACCTGCTCCCCACGCAGGACCTGCCAGCACTTGCACACCTGCATCTAAGCTCTGCAGGACACCTCATGTCGACGATCAAGATGCTCGTGCCCGCTGCCTTCAACAACAGCGCAGAGCCTGATGTGGCAGCGCTAGCAGCAGTCACGGGTTCAACAGCAGATGCAGTCAACGTGCTGATCGAGCTTCAGCTGCTGCACCTCAGCCGCGCGCGGGACATCACGTCGCAGATGCGGGCGCGCATCACGCTGCGGCGGGAAATGGCGCAGAAGCAGATGCAGGGCTGCGTGTCTTGCAGCAGTGGCAGCAGCTGTGATGATGACTCCCTGGTGCAGTCATTCGATTGATGTTTTGAATCCACAGCAGCCGTGCTGTGGATATGAAGTCTCAGAAGAATCTGTGCTGCGCTTGTGGTCAGCACGCATGCGCACATCCCAAGTGCTAGACAGTATGCGGTCAGACGCTGTGCTGGGGCACCCGAAACTCAGTGCGCGTGAGTTGTGACGAGTTGGTTGCTGCATGCATGGATCTGCGGCGTGCGCAACCGCTACTGTTTCAATAGAGTCCTGCTTCGTCTCTGTGACTGTCAGAGGGGAGCGGGACGCTTGCCCTGTGGCTGTTGTTAGGGCGTGCCGAATGCTGCACTGACGGCATCGAATCAGTTGGAGTGGCAGTTGAGAGCTGATCAGTGGGTGTGCTTGTTTTTGGTTTTGTGTGGTGTGGCGATGTGCTCTCAGGCGCATGCACATGTATACGTGTGGTGTGGTGTGCAGCAGTGTGTTGATGTTGTTTGGCAGCGGTCTCCTGGGAAAACAGCAAGTTGCTGACCCGGATCAGCACCATCAACGTGCAAGTGGGTGTTGTGGGGTGTGGTCCTTGTGCAGACAGTGGTGGTGTGGGCTGGTGCATGTGTGTGACGGGTACTGCGCCATCCTTCGTCAAAGCGGCAGCACCTGCGCGCATGGCGCGCGCCATTGCGTCTTCATTGGGAGGAGCTGAGGGATGGGTGTCCGCCCATCTCAACTGCTGGCATGCATTGCTGCACGCCATGTGGGGGCCGCGCGTATGGTGGGAACACGCCTGCAGATGGCGCAACACATGCCGCGTATGATATATTTGCGTCTGCCTTGACCACTCAAGCGCTGACGGCGACCTTTTTTCAGGGGCCTGTTTCTCTTCATGCTGTGCGCGCGCGTGATCACTCACAGTAGCTCCTTCATCGGCACACATGCATGCACATGCTTATGTGGGAGTGGCACATGTGGGTTGCGTGGGTGGGCTTGAGCCGAGCTCAACACGTGTGGTGTAGTGGAGTCTTGTCAGTGTTATGTGTTGTGGTGCGGGCTGATTTGAAGTTGCTTCCGCGGCGCCTGCTGTTGCCAGGCAGCCTTGCTGTTGTGCTTCTCTGCTGGTGTTCTGTGTGGGTGGCTTCAATGCTAGGCCCTCGCTTACGCTGGGGGAGGGGGGCTCGCGCATCTTCCCGGTAGGGAACCTCTGATATGTGGTCGAAGGGTATATGCTGTTTCTGCACTCAGGGCTCAACCAAAAGGGGTTTGTGGCGCCCTGCAGGGTTTGTGTTGGGGTGTTATGTCCAGAATTTTTGGGGGGGTAGCTCAGTGGTAGAGCATCCGGTTACACTCTGGAAGGTCGTGGGTTCGTCTCCCACCCCCCTCGCCTGGCCGTAGTGGGGCACCAGCCCTGTGTGGCGGGGTGGCAGCCCCCACATGGAGCCACTACCAAGTGTGTCAGGCAAGCGCGAAGCTGGTACCGGGGACCCATATGCTCGGGTAGGAACGCGTGCGCCCACTCCAAACACACTAGTGCCTTCGGCGCCGAGATGTGTGGGGTTGGTGCTCCTATAGGTGATGGCTTCAGAGGAAGCCGACTGCACCTGGGACTATTCCTATTCCTAGAAGGGTTTGCTTAGGCCAGATCGGGGCTACTGGCTGAGAGCTGGGGCCACCCTGCCTTCCAACTGGCTGAGAGCTGGGGCCACCCTGCCTTCCAACTGGCTGAGAGCTGGGGCCACCCTGCCTTCCAACTGGCTGAGAGCTGGGGCCACCCTGCCTTCCAACTGGCTGAGAGCTGGGGCCACCCTGCCTTCCAACTGGCTGAGAGCTGGGGCCACCCTGCCTTCCAACTGGCTGAGAGCTGGGGCCACCCTGCCTTCCAACTGGCTGAGAGCTGGGGCCACCCTGCCTTCCAACTGGCTGAGAGCTGGGGCCACCCTGCCTTCCAACTGGCTGAGAGCTGGGGCCACCCTGCCTTCCAACTGGCTGAGAGCTGGGGCCACCCTGCCTTCCAACTGGCTGAGAGCTGGGGCCACCCTGCCTTCCAACTGGCTGAGAGCTGGGGCCACCCTGCCTTCCAACTGGCTGAGAGCTGGGGCCACCCTGCCTTCCAACTGGCTGAGAGCTGGGGCCACCCTGCCTTCCAACTGGCTGAGAGCTGGGGCCACCCTGCCTTCCAACTGGCTGAGAGCTGGGGCCACCCTGCCTTCCAACTGGCTGAGAGCTGGGGCCACCCTGCCTTCCAACGCATGTGACAGGAGAACTTTACTTCTGTACCTCTCATGTGATTTTCTGGTCGCATGCTTGGGCTGCACAGCACAGCGCAGCACCTGATATCGGTCTGCATGCGCTGACATGGTATTGTGCCATCTTTCTGTGTGTGCTATTTGTGGCAGCGTAGTTACCACCCCCCCCCCCCTCGCTGTCAATGCATGTTTTTTTAATCCCAGGCAGGGCTTAGATGTTTTCTCTTTGTTCAGCCACCCCTATGGTTGCCTTAGATTCTCTGCTGAGGCTGCTGCTTTGCATTCGCAAAGCATGCGCAACAGCTGGTGTGTGTGGTATCGTCTTCTGCAGTATTGTTGTTGTGTTGTGATCACTGTGTACAGCATGTGTGCATCCCTAGGTTGGGCCAGGTGCGATGTGTTTTGGGGGTGCGGGATGCTCTTCCTGCCTGAACGAAGATCCTACGTCCACCCACAGTGGAGCAGTGTTATGCTGGCGGTTATGGTCTGGTCGGCAGATATGGCGGGAAGCATGCCACATTGTTCAGCAAGGTTTGCGCGCGACGGCGGTTATGGTGGGTGGGAGTAGTGGGATGTCTTGTCGGGTGCTGTCCTTACAGGTCGTTTATCTGTATGGCCTGCAAGCAATCAGTATTGGGGCTGTAAGGTCTGGGATCGGTCTGACCGAGCTGGTGTGACAAAGCCCCCTGTGTGACACCTGCCCTGGCGAGCTTGCCTATTTGAGAGGTATCTGGCTTGGCCAGATGCCACAAGGGATGCTTCTGCTTGCCAGCCTATCTGTGGTTCAATGGTTGGCTCGCCGCCCTCCCTGTGGTGAATGATGCTCTTATATCACCCTGGCCGCTAGTGGACCTCAGGACAACCACCTGCCGTGAGGTACGACAACGCATGAAGCGCAGGAAGGTATTTTCCCCTGCGCAGCTGCGGGCTTCAAAATCGCAGTCGTCTTGTGATATGTATATGGATCACCCCTTGCAGCATGCCAAGCTGCTGCAAGGGGTGATCCCCTATATGTGATGGCTGTCGTGGTGTGGAGGGGCGGGGTGCTCCACAAGAAGAAAAGCGAGGTGCCCCTGCTTCGATCTGTGCAGCCCAGGCCCGTCTGAGTGCCCACTGGCGGTTGCCTGGCAAGGTTATTACTTTCATCTGTGTATGTGCCGTGCTATGGTATTGTTGGCTCTTTGTGGCGGATTGGCAGATTTTCTTAGTGGCCAGACCAATCATGGCTGGGTTGTTGCTTGGGGGCCCGCATTCTCGCGAAAGGTCTGCGGCGATTGTGACAGTTGTGTGGTGCAGTGCCTGCTCTTCTGAAGGTGCCTGTGCTCAGCTGGTTTGCGTATTTGGGCGAGCATTTGCTTCAGCATGTGTGCCACCCGGGCCGGACGGACGCAGAACATTTCCTGAGCGCCAGCCCTTATTGGTGGGGGAGGGGGTGTCTGGGGAGGGCTTGCTGCGGTGCATGGGTCTGCAGGCTTATACTACCACCTCCGCCGCCTGTCTCATATATATGCTTATTACATACCTTATGTTTGTGCATTGTTGTAGTGCTGCTGCGGGCGAGATCTCATCTGCCTCTCCAAGGATCTGGCTCAACAGTACAGGGGGCTTGGGGGTTATAGCCGTTGGGTTTTGGCCCCGACCCCGATTGTCAACAGTAGGGCCCGCTGTGCAGGATGCCGTGTGTGATTCACGTCTGAGAAGCAGCGTACCTGTTGTGCTGGCAGGGAGCCAGAGAGGACGGTGACTGCACCAAAGAGTAGAGTGAGCGGGTGTGGCTGCACAGCAGCCGCTATGTCTGCACCGTGCAGCATTTTGGGGGTTTTGATCCTCGCACCGCTTCCTCCATGGAGCCTCTGGCGCGAAGCACAGCTGCTGTACTGTTGTATTTTGGCAGCTGCCGTACTGTTGTATCCATGCCGTTGGCGGCTTGCATGACACCACGGGTGGGGCATGTGTCGTGGAAGGAGGTGCAATTGTTGTGTGTTTGAACACCTGCCATTCCTGCGGCATGTTTGAGAGCGGGGGTCAGCGCTGTGAGTACGAATGCAGTGTCTGGATAGTGAACCTGCCCTGTGCCGGGACCTGCTTTGCTCGGGGGTGCTCCTGCTGCTGTGGTGTGCGGCAGAATTGCACAGCGAGCAGCAGCGCCAACTTGTGTGTGGCTTATGCCGAGGATGGGATCAGGGGCACTGTTGTCTGAGTTACTGCGCAAGGTTGTCCTGCTGTCGGACTGGAAAGGTAGTGACAGAAGCCCTTAGGCGAGGGAGTGAACCCCTATGGTGCCCCAACCATGGAGGTGTGGAGGGAGTTGATGAACATGCAGTACATGTGTGCTGGGGGGGTTGTCAGAGCGGTACATATACAGTTGGTACCTGTATGAAAGGGGCACGACTGCGTGGGCCCCACTTTACCCTGAAGTGTATAGACACATGTACATCTTGGCTTGTTGTTGGACATCAGATCAGGCCATGCGGGTTTGCACAGGGCCGTTTGCTTGGCTGCTGGCGAAGTCGAGGCACAGAGACACCCCTGCCTTGACTTTGCTACTGGTCCCTTAGACCTTGTTGCATTTTGTTATTGTGGTTCAGCCAAGAAGCTGTTAGCGCATTAGTCATGACATGCGGCTGCTGTCCCGAGTTCTCTTTGCACTGAGCACTTGGTTCCATGCGCTATGGTAGAGGGACTTGGTCTGTCCGGCAACCAGGGTGGCATTTGCAACCAGTTGATTCTGCCCCCAGCTCTAAGGTCACTGAGCATTTGCCACGTAGAGCGACTTGGTCTGCCCGGCAACTAGGGTTGCAATGCGACCAGTTGATTCTGTCTTTAGTGTGTCTTCAGTGAGCTCTTGGCAAGAAGAGCGACTTGGTATGTGGAGTAACGAGGGTGCCACTTGCAACGAGTTGCTTCTGTCTGCAGTTTGTGTCACTGAGCACACCGGCTCTGCAAGAAGTCGGACTTGGTCTGTATTCCAACCAGGGTGGCACTTGCAACCTGTTGCTACTGTCAACAGGGGTCACCAAACGCCCCAAAAACGAGACTGGACGGGATCACCGGGGCTTGGATGCTACAAGATGGGCCATATCTCTTCAGGTGCACAGGCTGCCGCTGCTGCTGCTTGTGTTGTGTGTCTCGTGTGACTTCAGCTCTGTGGTGCATCGTAGCCACAGGGTTTTTTGGTTGTCTGATCGCCCTGCCGAATCTTCAGCAGCGCTCGATCTTTTTTTCAGATCTGTGGGTAGCACTGCGTCAGAGAGCGTGTGGTGGGGACGCCTTGGCCTGTGGCGCCAGTGTGCACATCTCTTTTTGCCAGATGGTGCAGCTGAAAGCAATCTTTACACTGGCATCCACAGAGCATCAGCTGTGATGTCGCGCGTGGGCCATCCGTTCGGCAATCCAATCGCACTTGTGACAGGTCGTCAACGCGCGCATGCGCTTCGTCGTGCAGCTCACTCCTTGCGTTAAAGCAACATGTTTGCCTTGTTTGTTGCACTGTGTCAGTTGTCCTATCTTCTCCTGTTTCTACTTGCCAGTACTGCGACGACTATCTTGCCTACCGTTTGCAGTGTGTTGTTCACTGCTGTTGCGGCGCTTTGCGGCCCGAGGCCATCCTTGTCAGCAGCAGCGCCATGTTTCGGTCGTCTCTTAGAGAGCAGTACTACTGCCAAGTGATCGCGTACGTGCTGTTGTTGTATAGTGGTGCGACTGACAGCTGCCTGCTGCTGCTGCTGGCGAGTTCACAACAGTACTCACTACTCTTGCAGTGATGTGAGGTCGATTTGTGTCTGTGTGACGGTTCAGGGCTCGAGCAGAGCTTTTGCAGCAGTTCCTTCATTACGTGTATTGCATACATACTATTGGCAGTAACCCCACTTGCCAGGGATTGATCAGCACTGTGCAGAGTCACATCTGCGGCTGCTGCTGTTGGCAACCATGCGTGTGAGTGGCCCACCAGCACCCGTTGTCGCACATGCTGTGTCGCTTTCAAGAATTACATCTCCTATCACTACTACCTGGATCTAGGCCCTGTCTGACCACCCTTCCAGGAGCAACTACTGTGCGATTGTTAGGCGCTCATGCAATGTTTGGGCAGTGACCGGGTGTGCCTCCCCCCCCCCCCCCCCCCCGGCCCAGGTGTGCCTTCTTTCGATCAATGCCCATTTTACATGGATACAGTGGATGCACCAGGGTTGGGGGTAAGCCCATGGGGTTGGTTTCCAGTCAAGATCAACCTCCCGGGCTGGGTGCGCCTGCACTCAACACCCCCAGGGATCTCTACTACTAGGGCTTTGCGCGATGGCAAGCTCGTGGCAGTTGGTTGTCGTTTGTCTGGGCAGTTGTGGTGGCCTTTAACAGACTTGTTTGCGACTGTGCCGCTTTGTGGTGGCCCAGCCTGGCTTCGGAAGCCGGTTGGTTGTTGTGCCATACTGAGGATGGGGTTAGGGCTAGGGTTTAGCTCAACCCCAAACCCTGAACCCCACCTGCCTCCTTGTTTGTTGTGCACCTGTCTCCCAGTGACTGTGCCGCTCCGCGGTTCTTCAGTGCAGGCAGTGCAGTTTGTTGTCCCGTGCTTTAAGCAGACCGTCAGTGACGCTGTGTCAGTATTTGTCAGTGGTCCCTGATGTCCGACCCTACATCAGTGACCTCTGAAGTACACCAAAGGCATGTATCAGCTGCTAGCTGGATTCTGAAGGCAGGCCCCGTCACAGTGGGATCAGGTTTGCGCACCCTTGCTGCCTTGCTTTTTTACAGCCCTAGGAGGAGCTGTGTGATCAAGTGGATCACACCACTAGTGTCACTCCACTGTTGCTAAATAGTGTCACGGCTATTGGCTCACACCTCCCTGACGTGCTGCCAGGCGGCACTTTGCCAGCAGTGTCTGCTGCTCTTGCCGCTGCTGCTCCGTGCCTGACTGAATCGTTTATGGTGCCAGTGCTGGCCCTGTAGGGTAGCAGTCGCCTGGAGGGGTTTACTGCTGTTCAAGTACAGGAGTGGGGCTGGGTGGCAAGGCTGGGGTCAGGGGTCAGATTCCATCTGTTGTTTGCCTTCTGATAGTATATTAGACGCAAAGGTGTGTTGCTGGCCGTCTGTCAGTGACTGCTTGAATGGTTCAGACTGCTGCCAGCTGTGGCCAGTGATCAGCTGCACAGCTGGGTAGTCGAGTGTGCCTGCTCCACAGTTTTGCTTCAGAGACTTCTGGGGCCTCCTGCAAGGGAGGTCGCCCACTACTAGTGTGCCCGTCAGGGTTAGGGTTTAGGGTTTAGACCCTAAACCCTCTTTTCACCCTTGGCACTTGCGCGCGCGCGATGGCTGCCGAGTTGGTGGCCAGCTGTGTGCCGGCACGTCTGCTTGTTTACAGTACAATTTGTCTGTAGGTAAGCCTGAGGGACAGGATCACAACGTCTTGCGCCTGGGCAGGAGCCAGGAGCAGTACTGCCAGCACTACTCCCTGCCCACAGGTGTACATGGTCCCTCCTTGATTGCATAGCATTGTGGCATTGTAGTATCTATCTGCGGCATGGGTGTGTCATGCGGTCGTTGGACACCAAATTTTGCTCACACGTGAGGAGGCATCGCATCTGTGTTTGTAGGGGGCCCTCCCGTCATGGAGGGCCCTTCAAGGACGACGGTGAAGGGATTCAAGGAGGTGTGCAGACAGTGTTTGCAGCCTGTACACACCGTCTGAAGGGGCTCCTCCTGAGGAGGGCTGGTATAGGTTGATAAGGGCGTCCTGTCAGGGAGGGCCCTTCAGGGACGGCGATCGTTGAGGCTGGACAGGACTTGAGGAGGCGCAGACCACGTTTGCAGCCTGCAGATGTTGTCTGGAGGTGCCTATGGTTGGTAACCCTGGTATCTTTGCTGTTGTGGGGGGGGGGGGGTGTCTGCCAGGAATGGTCCTTCAGCTTGTGTGAGAGGACCATCGTTCAGGCTCAACAGGACTTGAGGAGGCGCAGACCGTGATTGCAGTCTGCTGTGCCAGCTGATCATACAATGCAT
Source organism: Desmodesmus armatus (assembly GCA_007449985.2). Classification (NCBI taxonomy): domain Eukaryota; kingdom Viridiplantae; phylum Chlorophyta; class Chlorophyceae; order Sphaeropleales; family Scenedesmaceae; genus Desmodesmus; species Desmodesmus armatus. Next base: position 17,817 of record VIIQ02000700.1, read on the forward strand.
GACATTGCAATGCATGTGCCTTGTGTAAGGCTGTCCAACAATGCATGGTGTTGGCATTTGGCACACTGAGAGCATGGTTGTTCAGCTACTTCAGCATGAGCTAATCGGCAGTGGCCACTGGACAGTGGTGTGGACTGGCCACCAAAAGGACAGCAGTTACTGCATCCATGTCATGGGGTTGGTGTGCAACATAAGCATGCCCTGTTACATGCCCGGTGAAGCTGCACCCCCCCCCCCCACACACACACACACACACCCTTCATGTCAGGTACTGCGGCCATATCAACTGCCGTGCTTTTGGAAACGACTCTCTCTGAGGCTCTCACTCATTCGTTGCTGACGTCAGCTGCACTGCAGCTGCACTGCATAGGCTATCCAAAGTTCCGGACACAACTGACATTTGTAGGATGTGCAGGACGTGTCCGACTGCCCTGCAAAAAACATACATCCTGACATTGCATTTTTGCTGCAATGGACTAATCTAAGACTGAATGCAGCACAAACGCCTCCTCTCTGTTGACGGTCAACAGGCCACTGTTTGGCTACAGCTGTGTACAGTCTCTTCACAGCCATGCTTTCCATGCTGCTAGTAGGCCCGCGGCGACCAATGACAAAGCACATGCAATGTTGGCGGCCACAGGCAGCTGTTACCCCCCAGACACCATCGACTGCCTCCAGCCATTAGGGCCCGCAGCATGCAACCCCTCCATACGTGCGCCTCACACCATCAGTCAACGTGCCCCGGAACCTGATATATTACATGAACGCCCTTCCCCACTGTTCACGTAACAGCAGTGAACCCAGAACGATACATTCAACTCAGATGCTCTGCCAGAGTCGCTGCCCAGCCGAGTTGCTGCCCCTGCTGCGTGCAGTCCCACGCACATCGTGCAGTCCCACGCTGTGCCACATCGGAAAGCTTGGTTTCCCCAAAGCATAGTATGGCGGAGGGAGCTTCTCAGGCTTAGGCGCAGCTGTAAAGGTCTGTTGCGCTGAGCTGACTTCGCCTTCTTCTTGGCACTGCTTGGTGCTGACGCCCCTGCCTTGCCCCCCTTCCCGCCCTTGCCCTTGGCTGCCTGCATGCCGCAGGCAGGATGTTACACCCAACACAGCTGCTCTGCCAGAGTCACTACCCAGCTGAGCTGCTGCCCCTGCTGCAATCCCACGCTGAGCTCACTTCGCCTTCTTCTTGGCACTGCTTGGTGCTGACGCCCCTGCCTTGCCCCCCTTCCCGCCCTTGCCCTTGGCTGCTTGCATGCCGCAGGCAGGATGTTACACCCAACACAGCTGCTCTGCCAGAGTCACTACCCAGCTGAGCTGCTGCCCCTGCTGCAATCCCACGCTGAGCTCACTTCGCCTTCTTCTTGGCACTGCTTGGTGCTGACGCCCCTGCCTTGCCCCCCTTCCCGCCCTTGCCCTTGGCTGCCTGCATGCCGCAGGCAGGATGTTACACCCAACACAGCTGCTCTGCCAGAGTCACTACCCAGCTGAGCTGCTGCCCCTGCTGCAATCCCACGCTGAGCTCACTTCGCCTTCTTCTTGGCACTGCTTGGTGCTGACGCCCCTGCCTTGCCCCCCTTCCCCCGCCCTTGCCCTTGGCTGCCTGCATGCCGCAGGCAGGATGTTACACCCAACACAGCTGCTCTGCCAGAGTCACTACCCAGCTGAGCTGCTGCCCCTGCTGCAATCCCACGCTGAGCTCACTTCGCCTTCTTCTTGGCACTGCTTGGTGCTGACGCCCCTGCCTTGCCCCCCTTCCCGCCCTTGCCCTTGGCTGCCTGCATGCCGCAGGCAGGATGTTACACCCAACACAGCTGCTCTGCCAGAGTCACTACCCAGCTGAGCTGCTGCCCCTGCTGCAATCCCACGCTGAGCTCACTTCGCCTTCTTCTTGGCACTGCTTGGTGCTGACGCCCCTGCCTTGCCCCCCTTCCCGCCCTTGCCCTTGGCTGCCTGCATGCCGCAGGCAGGATGTTACACCCAACACAGCTGCTCTGCCAGAGTCACTACCCAGCTGAGCTGCTGCCCCTGCTGCAATCCCACGCTGAGCTCACTTCGCCTTCTTCTTGGCACTGCTTGGTGCTGACGCCCCTGCCTTGCCCCCCTTCCCGCCCTTGCCCTTGGCTGCCTGCATGCCGCAGGCAGGATGTTACACCCAACACAGCTGCTCTGCCAGAGTCACTACCCAGCTGAGCTGCTGCCCCTGCTGCAATCCCACGCTGAGCTCACTTCGCCTTCTTCTTGGCACTGCTTGGTGCTGAGGCCCCTGCCTTGCCCCCCTTCCCGCCCTTGCCCTTGGCTGCCTGCATGCCGCAGGCAGGATGTTACACCCAACACAGCTGCTCTGCCAGAGTCACTACCCAGCTGAGCTGCTGCCCCTGCTGCAATCCCACGCTGAGCTCACTTCGCCTTCTTCTTGGCACTGCTTGGTGCTGACGCCCCTGCCTTGCCCCCTTCCCGCCCTTTCCACCCTTGCCCTTGGCTGCTGCCTTAGCTGCTGCTGCCTTAGCCTTCTTGTAACACTTCCACCTGCACACACACGACCCCAAGATCATATAGTGATATAGCACGAATTCAGGGCTGTTTGCTTGCTGGCCCTTCAGGCCAACTGATGGCATGTCCCGCCTCGACATACATGCTGGGACCACACTGCAACAGCAGCAGCAGCAGCAGCACTGCTGGCAAGTTGTCACAACATCCGTTGAAACCAGAGATTGTGGTAAGTACTCAGTACTTGTAGGCGACCGGTAAGTGTGCAACACACGCATGTGCCTGGACGCGCTGCCGTTGCTTGCCTGATTTGAATCATGTAGGCCGCCATCTCCCGCCGCAATGCCGCCAGCTCTGCCCCCTTTGCCGCCTCTGCTGCAGCCCGCTGTGCCTCCTCATATGCAACTCGCTCGCTTCGCAGCAGCGCCGCCTCAGTGTTGACGCGCTGCAGGACGTTTGGGCAAAGGGTGTGGTGGTGTGGGTGTTAGGGGTTGGGGGGGGGGATGTTTGGTGGGGGGGAGGGACAAAAACTGCCAGCGCAGTGCAAAAGCCCCTGCAGCCAAACATAGCGTATTCTGATTGCAATAGAAGGGTGAAATGCTGCGGGATGCCATCGTTGAGACCAGTGCCGCCAGCTCTGCCCGCTTTGCCGCCTCTGCTGCAGCACGCTGCACGTCCTCGTATGCGACCAGCTCGCCACGCAACAGCGCGGCCTTCATGTTCACGCGCTGCAGGGCGGTTGCGTGAAAGTCAGGGTGCGGTGGGATGGACATGCCTTGGTGTCAACCATGATGTCGAATTCGTGTGCCACAAGGGGGGTGGGGTCTAGTTGGTGTCAGTGCAGTGGAAGGTACCCAGCAGTCTTGTGTACAAGACCCAGAAAGAAGGTGAGATGTAGCAGGATAAGAAGGAACCCCCTCTCTATGCGACCCGTTTTGCCGCCTCTGCTGCCGCACGCTGCGCCTCCTCGTATGCGACCCGCTCGCTACGCAGCAGCACGGCTTCAGTGTTGACGCGCTGCAGGGCGATTGCATACCAGGTGGGGTGGGGTGTGGTCAGGTTGCTGTCAGCGCAGTGCATGCCACCCAGCAGATTTGTGCTTAGGTTGTGAAATGCTGCAAGATAACAAGGAGAACCGGGGCGCGCTCTGTGCAATTTGCTTGCCTTGGCCTGCTGTCTACCTAGCTCTGCATCATCCTTTCCACTGCCAAACCCCAGCCAGGCCCAACCAGCTTAATCCGACGCCTGCATCGTACATCATACTCAACGCCTCACGCTGCAAAGCCCCCTCCCCCGGTCCCCCACCCCCCCCCCACCTGAATGTTGGCCAGCAGCTCGGTGTGTGCCGCCAATGCAGCATCGTACTCGGCTTGCCGCGCACCCAACTCTGCATCATACTCCCCCACAGCCACCTCACAACTTCCAGCCAGGCCCAACCAGCGCAACCCGACGACTGCATCGTACATCATGCTCGGCGCTGCCAGCCCCCCCCCCCCCCCCGCCCGGTCCCCAACTCCCACCCAGCTCTGCATCATACTCCCCCACCGCCACTTGGCAATCCCAAGGCAGGACGTACCTGCGCTGGCCCGATGCCTGCACCATACATCATACTCAGCGTTTCACGCTGCAAAGCCCCCCCCCCCCAAACCCCCACCCCCTGCCCACCTGAAAGTTGGCCAGCAGCTCAGTGTGTGCCACCAACGCCACATCATACTCGGCTTGCTGTCCATCCAGCTCTGCATCATACTCCCCCGCTGCCAACCCCAACCCCCAGCCAGGCCAAACTGGCACGAACCGACGCCTGCATCATACATCATGCTCAGCCTTTCACGCTGCACAGCCCCCCCCCCCCCCCCCCCCCCGAGCCCCCACCTCCTGCCCACCTGAATGTTGGCCAGCAGCTCGGTGTGTGCAGCCAATGCAGCCTCGTACTCGGCCTGCTGTGCACCCAGCTCTGCATCATACTCCCCCACAGCCACCCACCACCCTCCAGCCAGACCCAACCAGCGGAATCCGACGCCTGCATCGTACATCATACTCAGCGTTTCACGCTGCAAAGGCCCCCCCCCATCCCCCACCCCCTGCCCACCTGCATGTTGGCCAGCAGCTCGGTTTGTGCTGCCAACGCAGCATCGTACTCGGCTTGCCGCGCACCTAACTCTGCATCATACTCCCCCACCGCCACCTCGCAGTCCCCAAGGCACGACCGTCCTTCCTTGCGTACGGCACCTGCGCTAACCTGATGCCTGCATCGTACTTCACACTCAGCATAACACGCTGCACAGCCCCCCCCCCCCCCCCCCCCCCCCCCAGCCCCCACCCCTGCCCACCTGAATGTTGGCCAGCAGCTCGTGTGTGCAGCCAACGCAGCATCGTTCTCGGCCTGCCGCGCACCCAGCTCAGCAGTGCATCATATCCCCCCACCGCCCCCCCCCCCACCCTCCAGCCAGACCCAACCGCACGAACTGATGCCTGCGTACTTCACACTCAGCGTAACACGCTGCACAGCCCCCCCCCCCCCCCCCCCCCCCCCCCCCCCCCCCGAGCCCCCACCCCCCCCCGAGCCCCCACCCCCTGCCCACCTGTATGTTGGCCAGCAGCTCGGTGTGTGCCGCGAACGCAGCATCGTACTCGGCTTGCAGCGCACCCAGCTCTGCATCATACTCCCCCACCGCCACCTCGCAATCGCCCAGGGCCCGGCGCCGCGACTTGGCCGCAGCACTGGAGGCGTCGCTGCTCTCGGCCCGCGCTGATGCGAGCGCCTTGCGGCGTGCGTCCAGCTGCACAGCGAGTGGACACAAGGCAACAGCAGACGGCACACGTGAGTACACCTGGTGCGTAAAATGCAGGCAAGGCCTAAGCAGCGCCTGCGCCGACAGCAGCGCCCTTGCGGTGTGCTTCCAGCTACATATAAACTGGGGCAAAGGCAGACAAGAAGGTGCAGGTGAGTACACGTGGTTGTCTAAGGCAGACGAGGCAATGCTGCTCTCGGCCCGTGCTGACACGAGTGCCTTGCGGCGTGCGTCCAGCTACACACAGCAGGATGGGAGCACGCACCGAGCAGGTGGTGACTCATACATCTGCTGCAGCAGCAACCATGCATCCAGCAACGGTAAAACCCAGCAGTGTCAACACAAGCCCCTGTCTGGACCTTCTGAAAACGTACACATACACTGTGGGACGGCCCCGAAATGCCCCATCGCGCACCTGTTTTGACAGCTGCGCATGCTGCTGCTGGAAGTCTGCATCCGCCTGCTGCTTCTCTGCCGCTGCTGCCGCTTCGTCCGCAGCCTTGCGTGCTGCTGTGCTTGCTCGCAGGTCTGACAGCACAGCCGCTGCTGCATCGTATGACGCCTGCATGTGATTTCAGCATTCAACCCAATAGCAGCCAGACAGCAGCGATGTGACACGAGCGAGTTTGACTGCAGCACAACCAGCCAACGCGATGGTCAGCACAGCCGCTGCTGCGTCGTACAATGCCTGCATGTGGTTGCAACACCCCGACCAACAGCAATGATGTCACCGCTAGTAATGTCCGTCACAGCAGCAAGACCAGCTAATGCAGCTAAAGAAGCAAAGTTCAGCACAGCCGCTGCTGCACCGTACGACGCCTGCATGTACGCATGGCACCCAGTAAACTAGTTGGCAGCAGCCACTGGCTACATTCCAAAACGCATCAGCAGCAGCACAGCTATGAACTTCTGTCGGGGGATCTCAGCAGAGCCCAGCACGCCCACATACCTGCCGCGCCCCCTTGGCCTTGGCCTGCTTCACCATTGCAGCTTCATCCCATCCCATCACACCCCAGCCGACCAGCATCCACATTGCACATCCAAGCACGCCCACACACCTGCAGCGCCCCCATGGCTTTGGCCTGCTCCAACTACTGCTGCTTGAGCCCGTCCCAACACACCCCAAACAATTGCAGATACAGCCCAGCTCGCCCACACTGTGTGGCACACCTACAGCGCCCCCATAGCCATGGCCTGCTCCAGCCGCTGCAGCTTGAGACCATCCCATCACACCCCACACTACAATTTGGCAGAGCACTGCCCCGCACGCCCGCACCCCTACAGCGCCCCCATGGCTTTGGCCTGCTCCAACCAGTACAGCTTCAAGCCTCAGCCCCGGACACGCCCCAGACTACTAGTATCGCAAAGCACAGCGCGCCCACCAATGCTCATGCTGCTTCGCGCCCATGCTTTGGTTGCATCAGATGTATGACGCCCTCAGGCTTATAACCCCCTATCATTTCAAGTGTCTTACACACCTGCAGTGTCCCCATGGCATTGGCCTGCTCCAGCCGCTGCAGCTTGAGCCGGTGCTCCAGCTGCAGCTTCTCAGCCCCCGCAGCCTCCAGCTTGGCCGACAGGCCACCCAGGCGGGCCTTGGTGGAGGCGTCCTCCTCGACCGTGGTGTGCAGCCGCTTGACAACCAGCGCACGGTGCTGCGCGCGGCAGGAAAAGCAGAACAGTAACAGTACAGTACAGTACAGTACAGTACAGTAATTGGGGACAGGGTCCCAACCTCGGCGCTAGCCAGCAAAAAGCAGTGATGTGGGTGAAACAGCCATGCAGACGAAACCTGGGGGCAGAGTGTCAGCCACGCCCATGTTGTGCAGTCGCTGGACAACCAGCGCACGGTGCTGCGCGCGGCAGCAGAGGCAGGAAAAGGTTCACAACAGTTGTGAATGCTGGAAGCAGAGTGTCAGCCATGCCCGTCGTGTGCACCTGCTTGGCAACTAAGTGGGCTATGCCCATCTCGGCTGGGCCCTTTGTCAGGCACATGCCCAGTACCAAATAGTTGGTGTGTCTACATTTGTTTGTCCTGTATCATTGCCTAGCTGGCCTGTATGTGTTGGATTGGCTGTGTTTCCTTTGCAAGCCAGGGTTGTGCAGCTACATACCGTATGCACCTAGTCGCCTGCAGCACATGCCAATCCCAACTTCTGAGAAGCAATGGCAGGCGGGAAATTGTAACGCTGACCTCTGCTTCTGTCTTTCAGGTTACTAACCTCCCTGCGGGAAGTTCAAGGGCCAACAGCAGCCCCACCCACAACCCTGTAGCCGCCACTCACCCGCTCTGCATAGCTCAGCAGCTGCAACACTGCTGGTGGCCGGCTGGTGTGCAAGCTGGCCAATGCTGCCTCCACACTTGCTTTCTGGTCTCAGGGCAAACAACCAGCACATCACACGAAAGCACCGCGCAGCATGACAAAGCACATCGTGTGTCAGGTAACGGCAGGTTGCGGACGTGACACTGAGGGCATCTGCCTGATGCAGCAATTGCTTGCAGGATCTGCACATGGTAGGGGGTTGCTGAGGCCAATACAGCACTGCTGTACTGTGCTGGCGGTTCCACTGCATGCTTAACATAGTCACTGCTTGCAGGAAGTTGTTCTGTGAGTGCCATCAACAGCTGCTGAGTTACCTTGAGCACCCGCAGCAGGTTTGTAGCTGTCGTAAGCAGCTCATGCGGCTGGAAGTCTGCAGGAAGCTGGTCCAGCACAGCTCCATGCTGCTGCAGGACATCTTGCACATCCTGCATGTACCAGTCACAGGAGGCACACAGCAAAATTGTGATGATGGGAGGCCCCATGTGCCACACAAATCACTATAGCACGCAACCTTGAGGTATTCAAAGGAGTGATACGTTCAGTGCAAGATGAGGCCTGCATGCACTGCTGCAAGTGTCTACTCAGGAGCCTGGCTGTCAGTGGACAATTATAAGGGCAGATCACGCGAACTCGCCTGTCCAAGAACGCCTCCTAGCTGGTCTGCTGCTTCAATAACTTCAGGAGTAATGTATGATATGATCCTGAGGCGGCAACAGTGGTGCGTTTGGCTGGTCAGGCACTGCTGCTGTTCTGCTGGAGGCAGCAGACTGCTGCTCTGGGGCGAATCTCCCACCTGAGGCTATCAACAGCTTCATCTATGATTGATAGGACTCTTTGGGACTCAATTGTGTCCATGCTGCGTGTTTGATGCCTCCTGCAGCTGCCTGTGAGTCAAACTCTGATGATGAGGAGGGTTGATGCGGACGTTCAAAGTGGCCCTTCTGACTCAAGTTTCCACCTGCAATCAGCTTGAAGTTACTACCGATCAAGTGCTACGATCGTTGAGCTTGTTGAGCTTGGGGTTTTGGAGGACCCTGGAACAGTCTTGGATGCATGCTTGGCACTGCCAAGTGAACCTACAGAAATGCAGTCTGTTACAGTCATCAGTTTCCCGTCATCAACGAGCTGCAAGCTACACAACACTATTGGTGATCAAACCTTGGTGATCAGTTGTGGGTCAAATTTGCCTCGTGGAGCCTCTGACACCGCCATTCACTGAGCCACACCAATCTGAAGTTGGAACTCCTGGGCCTGAAGTAGCCGCACCAGCAGCAGCAGGCCAGCTTCAGCAGCAGTCATGGTGACTTTTTGGCAGGGGCTGGCCCTGCTCTTCACGCCCACCTTGTACATCCTGCTCAGCTGTGCCTGCTTGGCTCAGTTCAAGATAGTCTTCAACTTTCTCACAACAGCAGCATTCCACCTACAAAGGAGTCCCCTGGAGGCCTTTGCACCAAGTAAGGCTGTGTTGACAAGCAGCTGACTGCTTGCTGCCTTGGACGCTCTGCGCAGCTCTGTGCAGCTGCTGTCTTTTAGCGCAGCCCAGTGAAAGTGTAGCACAGTGGGGGGGGGGGGGAGACAGGAAGTCAACATCTACATTTTCACAATGAGCAGACTAAACAAAACGAAGACATCTGGGAATGGAAAGCCACTCATGCTGCTGGTGGCAGCTAGACACTGCTGCTGAACAACACTGCGCTGTGGGCTTGTGCTCTACAGTCTTGAAAGCCTTTGTGCAGTACCTGGAGTCAATTTTCGGGTGAGTGAGCAGCAGGTTCCCCCCAGACGTGGTCACCCCCAGCAACACTGGCACACAGCAGTGCTGGCATCATGACTGAGCTTGTGTAGGGGACCGTGCCAGGTAGCAGCACGAGCCCCACGCTTCATGTGCTTGTCCATCTGGGATCAAACACAACAGTGCCCCGCCTTGCAGAGAGAGCTAAAATCAGCAGAGAAGGAAACACCACCTGACCTCATGCCAATATGTTGTTGTCAAATCAAATCAAATCAAAGTTACACCTGTAGCTATGAAGCTCAAGAGCTCATGCCAGCCCTTGTCGTGGCCATTTGGTACGGAGCCGCAGCCAACTTGTGCGTGTCTGTCGCTGCTGTCGTGGTGCAGACCTGCCTACAAGTTCATACCCAATCCCACACATGTCTTCTTGGTGAGCTAGGAACAGCATGTTGGGTCACATGTTGTTGTCATATGGATGGGCACTCTCTCCTACTCTGTACGCACCTGCACCAAACTCCCTGGTAGAGCTGCATCCAAGGGGGGATCACCCATGCGGCACATGCAGTAACGCAGCATTGCTGGCAACCCACACAATGCAGTGTGCTTTGTCTGCATGCGACCCTGTTGGTGGTAATCCATCCCTCCAGTGCGCTTGTAGTCAGCCGTTGGTGAGGTGGTGTGTGTCATGTTGACCCGTGCTGCTGCTCCTGCTTGCAGGTTGCGCTGATGCTGGCAGTCATCAACCACAGGAGATAGCAGCAGTTGGGCCTGATGGCAGCACAGCACACAGCGCGGGGGCAGGCATTGTCAGACTGCAGGATGGAGCTCATGGGGGGAAGCAGCAAGCGTACTGCACTAGTGGGGGTTTGCCCTTGGCCCCTGGCAGCTGAGGTCACTTGATTGCTGGGTCTGTGGCCAGCCCCTGCGAGACACCCCTCCTTGCTGCGCCCCCCGGTCAAGCAGCCAAGCCATCAGCAGCAGCATCCATGAGGTTGCTGGTGTCACTTTCTAGCAGGGGGCAAGTGTGTGCAGGATCACTGGCAGCAGCTACAGGGGTTCCTGGGGCTTACATGCTCTTATATGCAGGAGCAGTCGACAAGACAAGAAGCAGCATGCCATGACTTGGGCTGCACAGCCGGCAGTAGCACCAGTATGCGAGCAGGGCCACTGGCCTGAGGCTGCTGGACCTGAAGATCGTTGTGTAGTACATTATCACTGGGAGGGGGCGTTTGGCGTGCCACAGGGCCACGCTGCACTGGAGTGCACCCTTTTTTTCGTGTGTATTTGGCTTGGTGAAACCTGTGCGCCGCCCAGCGTGTGCATAGGGGCATGTGCAGCTCGGTAACCTTGTGCCAGTAGTGTGTTTGACACATGAGCGTCACGCTCCCGGGGAGGGATTAGGCGCTGAGTTAGCTGCTGGGGTTCAGTAAGTGTTTTGACAGGCTGGGGACCCAACACAGCACTATCTGTGGTGGTGCATTGCTGAGGGGGTGTGCACTGCACTGCATGGCTGGACCTCACGGGGCAAATGCAGTGGGGTGCTCAGGCGTCAAGCGGTGCTGTGCAGCACTGTGCTATTTACTGGCCCTGGGTTTGCAAACACAATTGTGCGAGGCACAGCAAGGGCGATGTGTGCATGAGCAGCATCGGCATGCAAGGATTGATTGGTGGTTTGTGTTGGGTTGGGTCTGCAGCCTCTCGGTGTAATGGAAGGGACAGGGGCTTTGAATCGTGGGGTTTGACATGTTTGGTGTTTGGATGTTGCGGCTTGTTGGTGGTACTTGAATCACAGATACTGGCCCCCAGCTCTTGCCAAGCCACGACGAGTTTATTCAGCCTTCGTCCTCGGGTCTGTGATGTTTTGGTAATTGGTGCTGGGGTACGTTGGTTGGCGCCCTGGCTGCAGCTTATCTCATGCTCATCTGTTCTGCATGCGACGGTGTGGCAAGTGGACCTAGACCAAGCTACAGAGCTCAGTAATGCAGTGAGCTACTAGCAGGCCCCCCACTGGGGCAGGCTGTCCGGGACTACTGCACTGCATTGGAAGGTCATACCGCTCCGTACTGTTGTCTTGTGCACCTGCTCGGCAGCAGCTGCAGCAGTGTGCTGCTAGCGGTTATGTCAGGTTAGGTAAGGAGACATGCGAGTTGCCAGCACTTTTTGCAACAACATTCTCACACGGTATACATGTACGACTTGGTGAACGTGTGTGCTTGGAACTAACTTTCCAGCAGGTGGGTTGACATCATGAGTGCGTACATGTATACCGTATGAGTGTGTTCGGCTGCTGAAACACAACCAAAATACCGTATGTTTGCTTTCAGCGGACGCCAGCAGGGCCACCAGGGAAGACGAATGGGCGGGCGAGGGCTTATGCGCAGGGTTCACAGCAGATTTGCCGAGCCGGGTATGTACTCTGGCAGCCCATTTTCTGCCTCAAAGTCTTACTAGTGATGTTCGCAAACACACTCAACGTATATTTGTCACTGATAAAAGTACTTTGGCGCCAAAGTTTGCAAGTGGAAGCCAGTAGTTGCCTCCGGCGCAGCTCCAAAGGTAAATCGGATGCTTTGTTACACTTATGGTTGTTGTGGTGCTTGCTCAGGCTGCACCGCTCACGAATTGTGGAAAAGCCCGCTATAACACTGTCACAGTACAGCCATGTGTCTCCAAGTTGCTCATTCACTGCTTTGCCTGTTAAACCAGCATTAAACAGTCCAAACCTAACGCGAGTACACTGTATTGATGCGCTGCAGGCAGTATTGAGTGAGCAAAGCGACCAGACAGCAACAGCCCAGCACAGACTCTTTTTCCAGACAGACAGTGGGTGGCAAGAGCCATGCAGCTCCCAGCAGGACTTCCAGTGGACACTGTGCTCCTGATTCTGTACCACTATGTCCCAAGCAGGCCAGCTGATGTTGCCGCAGTGGTGCTGTATGCTGTTATCAGCATTCTGGTGACCGCCATCTCCATCAAGACTCGCTCCTATTTCATGCTGACTGTGGCAGTTACTGGCTTCCTCGAGCTTGCAGGTAAGGGGATAACACCTTTTGCACAAGAGGGCGTGAAATGCTCCTCATGGGCACACATCCAGGTGCTGCTGCTGCTGCTGCTGCTGCTGCTGCTGCTGTGTGTCACAAGCAAGGCAGCCGTTACATGTCTGCAAAACACTGTGCTGCAGCAGCAGCAGCAGCCAGCTGACGGCAATGCGTTGTTGGCAGCAGCAGCAGCAGCAGCACCACAGTCAGGGCTGTGACATGTCACAAAAGTCACTTGTGCCTGGACACACGGTGTTTCCAGGCAACAGCACTGTTCAACTTGACTGTGACAGTCAGAGCTAAATGGCCGACATGCGACAGTCACACAAGTGCGTGCTGCAGCTACAGTGCAGTGGTTAGACAGCTGTGCAACCCAGCACAGCACCCATGCATGCATGCCAGAGGCAAAACCTGCAGCAGCTGTGTTGAAGTGCTGCTGCACGCTCCCAAGTCGCAACTCACAAGCTCTGCTGGTGCGCGCCATGCGCTGTGCTGCGTTGCGTTGCGTCTTCTGTCCTGCAGGTTGGGGCACCCGCTTAGTCATGCTGGAGAAGCCCGAGATGAACACATACATCGTCCACCAGGCATTACTAATCATCAGTCCCGTACTGCTGGCCATCGTCGAGTACATCACCCTGGGCAGACTACTCGACCTGGGCACCAACAGCTCTGCGACTGGTCACGGAGGGCACAGTCATCAAAACGCAGCGGATGCGCACAACCCCGGAACCATGACCCCCACCGTGCGCAGGCGCACCAACAGCACCGGCGGGAGAATCGGACGCAGATGCTGCCAGCGACCTTCTTTTGTGAAGATCGTCAAGTGGTTCTTCACTTGCAGCGACATCTTCTGCCTGCTGCTGCAGAGCACAGGCGGCGCGATGTACGCCAACCCCGAAAACGCATCCACGGCAAGGGTCCTGCTGCTGATCGGCCTGGGCGCACAGCTCGTTTTCTTCTCAGCATTCATCCTGCTGACGGTCTACGTCCACGTCAGCAGCCGCTACGGGTTCAAGGGTGACAAGTCCTTCCGGCCCGTATTTATCTGCTTGTACGCAACCACGCTGCTGATGCACCTGCGCAACAGCTTCCGCGTGGCTGAATTCGCACAGGGCTTCGGAGGAGACCTCGCAACCAATGAGCACTACCTTTACGTCTTTGACTTCATGCCGATCTATGCGTGCTTCCTGTTCTTCACTTTCATGCACTACGGCTTCTGGTTGGGTCCCCAGGCACCTGCAATGCTAGCTAGGCAAGACGGCAAGCGCAACCAGCTGCCAGTGATCCACATCCAAGCAGAATAGCAGCAGTGATTCTGAGCCGCCAAATTGGCTTCAGTGATAGAATGGCGCTGCTGCGCTAGCGGCCTGTTGTGAGCGCTACAATGCGTCATGCTGTGGTGATGACAATCTTATCTAGATCACAACGGATGTGCTTTAGTTGTGCAGATCATCTGCGGTGCCACGGCCCATGGAATAACTGCACCGTGCTGAAGTTTGCATCGCAGGCAGCCCAGTGCTAGCAGTATTTTGGCACAAGTTCATGCAGGTGTTGTTGGCCAGTGAAGGGTGGTTGATTGTGCACGTGGCGGTGTTGAGGATTCTCTGTTGATGATTCAAAGCGAGGCTGGTGGGTTGCACCATTTTCTACAAGAAAACAGTGTTTGATTCCACGTTTGAGGACCAGTGGTCCTTCCCGGGGGGTCTTGATTCTTGCTACATCGTTAGCAACATCACTGGATGCTGTGGCAATCACAACCTTTGTTGAGCTCATGTTCTTTGCCGTCCGACGGCATGATGATGATGGAAAAGCCCTGGCATTTAACCTTTGCCACGCCGTCGGACTGGGGCATTGTTTCATGCGCACCCTCAATGTGCTGCATGCAGTTGCAGTGAACACAGTGAAGCTGTCACGGGTAGGCATCGATAGGCACATGTATCACCATCACCATCACCCACTAACCCAGACACAAAGCCCTGCAACAACCAGTCTCCGGACAGGTGGCTGGTGTAACAGAAGACACCAAAACATACGTGAATGCACGCTGCGTGACACGCCATTTTGTACAAACACAGCTGGTGTAGAGAGAAGCTGCTTCATATGCAGGCACAGTGTGAACAGAAGCATGCTGCACCAGCAAGCCAAGACAAAACACTCCCGCCAATTGCATCATGCGATGCTGCACCAGACAGCCCTGTGCCTGGCAACTGCCCCCTGCCAAGGAGGGACTTTATCCGAGTACACTGCCACAACAAGCGTTGGGCCCTCAAACTGGGAGGGGGGAATGGACCTAATCAGCGGCGGCAGGCTTTGTGCACAGTGCACACTCGTGTCTGGGTGGATGATCAGCTGTCAGTGAGTGGGGATGACAGCTTGCAACCACATGCAAAGCTCAGCTGTCGTTCCAAGTCGTTCCAAGTCCAAAACAGCTGGTCCCACAGAACCCTTGATTGAACACACAGAGCACCCAAGCTGCGTACAACAAGTCTTTCTAGGAGGAACTTCCATGCATGGATGGTGCAAACTTGTGCATGCAGTGCCAAACGGATGATGCATGCAGGACACAGCCAACATGTCCTCATGCAAACCCTCAGGCTACTACACCCCCCAAGCATGCCATACAAACACACGCTGCGCCTGAGGGCTGCTGCTCAAGACCAATGCCCCAACTGTTGTACAAATAGGCAGCAACTGCCACAGCCCCGACCCGTGGCACCTTTGACGCATGCGCAATGGGCACTTTGCGCTGCCAGCGGCTCCGTTTTAGAGAAATGCTGAGTCAGCGCTGCCGCAGGCACCTGGCTGATGCTGCAGCACCAACAGTCCTGCGAATGACGCCCCAGCAACCAGCGGCACTCTTGCCAAGCTTATGCACCAAGCAGCAACCAACTTCTAGCTGAATGAGTGATGCTGGACCAGCAAACCCCGTCACGGTGAGTAGTAGTAGTAGTAGTAGTAGTAGTAGTAGTAGTAGTAGTAGTAGTAGTAGTAGTAGTAGTAGTAGTACTAGCTGCTGCCACACGAGCCGACATTGCGGCACCTGGTTGCACAAGCACGTACAATTCAAACAACAGCTTGCCGCACAATAGTCCATGAACGCGGCAACAGCAGCGAGAGGGGATCGCCACAGTGGGGTTTGACAGCGCCTTGGTTGCAAGGACCCAGCAAAAACACCCAAACCAAACACAAGCCCCTATTGTACACCTGCCCCATCACAGGACAATGCTCACGATCGCAGTGGCAGCATGTGCAAGCAGCTGGAGTCACACAAATGTAGCAGGGTGAACTGTGCAAGCCGCTTGCAAAGCTTCTTTGACAAGTTGTCAACAGCCAAGGTGCAACACAACGGTCTGCTTGAGGCCTTACAGTGCCAACGGGACAACATCAATACCTGCGCCATCAGCACGCGGCTCTGTGACATGAACTGCCCAGTCAACAGTAACCCCATCAAAACAGTAACGCCATCAACAAAACAACACTGCTTACGCACACGCTGTCCACCAGGCAAACAAAGCTTGGATAGCAGTGCAAAACAAACCACACCATCCAACACTTATTCAACAGCAAATCCGCTACACACCGCATGCGCACAAGGTTGGTTGGTGACGTGGGGTGCGCGAGGGGGAAGGGGGGGGGGGGGGGTCGCTCACACTGGACAGAGCCCATAGCCTATTGCCACCCAAAGGGGATCCAGCCACAAACCAACTGACAACTGTTCACGGCACAGTATTCAATACAGCCCTGGTGGAACTCCACAGGGGCTACCACCGGCCGCCTTTGCACCATGGACTGCATCCGCACACATCAGCAGTGAGACAAACAAACTGCCGCCCCAAGCACTTTGAGCAGCACCAAATACATCTGCTGTGTATAGCCTACCAATCCACCCCCTTGGGACCACCCCCCTGTTGTCCAGCCTACCAATCGACCGCTCTGGGTGCCCCCCACCTCTTCCCTAGCCCCTGCAGCATACCCGTCGCCGCCGGTACCCACAGCTGGGCTGGTTGGCAACAGCAAACCCCTGTTGACTGAAAGGGCGCTGAGTCATGCTACCAGTCTACCGCTTTGGCTGCCCCCCACCTCTTCCCTAGCCCCTGCAGCATACCCGTCGCCGCAGGCACCCACAGCCGTGCATTGAACAGCAACAGTCCGGCCATCAACAGACACGTTCCCACTGTGAAGTAGGGTCCCAGCTGGGCGGGCTGTAGGAAGGGCAGGGGCATGGTGAAGGCTGCTACTGTGATAGGCACGAGGCAGCTCATGGTTAGGCCTGTGGCCACGGCACCAAGGGAGCGGACGAGCAGCATAGCGGCAACGTTGAAGGCCTGCGGGGCAAAGCAACAGCAGCACAACGGGGAAAGTAGAAGGAGTGCACGATTCCGTGTGAGCATATTTGATGTAGTACACCTCTTGGGGGAGGATGTATTGGTGGGGGTGGGGCAGGGGCATAGTGAAGGCTGCGACTGTGATGGGGACGAGGCAGCTCATAGTGAGGCCTGTGGCGACCGCGCCGAGGGAGCGCACCAGCAGCATCGCAGCAACGTTGAAGGCCTGCTGGTCAAAGCAACAGCAGCACAAGGGCGGGGCAGCTGTTGCAACACGAGGGTATGTAAGGTATGAGTCGCTCAGTGTGTAGTAGTACTGTTGACACTGTTGGGGGTGGGTGTGCATGGGGGGTGGGGGTGGGGGGCATGGTGAAGGCTGCCACTGTGACAGAATCGAGGCAGCTCATGGTCAGGCCTGTGGCCACGGCGCCAAGGGAGCGGACGAGCAGCATAGCAGCAACGACACAAGATGGCAGCCAGGAGGGGGTTGCATTCAGATGCGATGCAAGTGTATGGACGTGAGTGGGTACTGTGTGGTGGAGGTGATACCAACTCTTGTAGATGAGGTGTTTGTGTGTTAGGCACGTAGAATACATGCGTGTGGTGGTGGTGGTAGTGGGGTGGGGGGGCACTGCAATAGGGAGGATGCAGGTCATGATTAACACCTGTGGTGACGGCACCCAGGGGGCGCACCAGCAGCCCGCGGGGTGACAGGAGGGGGGGGGGTATATGTGTCGGCATCAGGAAGGCATGCATGTGGTGCCAGATAGGGGAAGGAGAGAGTTGCTGCTTCTGATGGCACCAGGCCGGTTGGGTAACACCTGCGCCAGCGGTGCCAGCCCAAAAGACGCGCCCCAGCCAGACACCTCCTGACCACCCTCAGCCCAGGGGCTTGTCCCTCCCCTCCCCCCCCCCCCCCCCCCCCACACACACACATCAAGATACTCACCACATTGACAGCCACATACAGTATCGGCAGCAGCGGCGCCCCAGTGCAGTCCGCCCCGCAGGCAGGGGTGGCCCCAGACAGGCAGGCAGCACCAGCCTGAAGGTATGAGGGCAACTCAGCTAGTGACAGGCCCTTGAGCCGACACGTCAGCGGCAGCAGCAGCAGCACAAAGCCAGCCTGCAGCAGCAGTGACAGCAGAGAATGTCAGTGACACATACTTGTAACAACCTCACCCCTTATCCACCCCCCGTGATGCTGTAGATTGACACCACCACCATCACCACCACTTCCAGCCACAAGCCAGTTTGAGCGAGCACAGCAATGCCGCAGCAATGCACATCCCCCCCACCCCCCCACACACCGGCTGATGCCTTCAGAACTCAAAAGCATCAAGTTATAATCAAACTTCATTCAACCTACCTGTGCAGTCGAGCAGTAGGCATTCACCACCAACACATCCAGCTGTTTGCCCCCCATCCTCCGCCACACCCCACTCGCCCAACAACCAAACCCCACCCCCAAAAGATATACCTGTGCAGTTGAGCAGTAAGCATTCACCACCAACACATCCAGCTGTTTGCCCCCACCCTCCTCGCCGCCGCGTTTAAGTCCTTCCACAGCACACCCTGTGAGTCCTAAGGAAGTGCACCCTCCCACACACACGTCCAAATCACCTCAAGCCACACTAGCCAAGCCCTGCATGTGTTCAAGCTTGTGTTTTGCAGGTCTACTGACTACCCTGTTGCCTACCGAAATGCTTCCCTGTGCCTGCAGGTAATTCCTAGTGGGACAAGGGGACTTAGACCTGCCTGCCATGCCTTAGGGAGGGTTGTGGCCCCTCATTGCAGTCTCGATATCACCAGTACGCAGCAATTCATTCTTTGAGCAGCAGCAGTTAAGCAGCAGCAGTCAGGCAGCCATGCAGCAATCAGCCAGCCGAATGCTGGAGGGTGCTGGAGAGACTGGAGGCAAGCGGATCAGGTGAAAGATTTCCTTTATTTTTATGATTGAATACGTTTTCACTGTGCGCCCCCACGCACTTATACCCAACTTCTGAATGTCACATCCTTGGATGGTTGATGCATTGGCTGGATGCACTCCCTGTGTCTACACACAAACACACATACATTCTCTGCTGACACACTCTCCTACCTGTGCAGTCGAGCAGTACGCATTCACCACCAACACATCCAGCTGTTTGCCCCCCATCCTCCTGGCCGCCGCCTTGAAAATGTGCTCCTTCAGTATAGTAGCCAGGGCAGGAAACACAAAGGAGGCACAGCAAACCACCAGGTAAATGGGTTCCACTGCTGCCACTGCTGCTGCCGCACTGCTGCCATTGCTGCCGGCGGCTGCTGGCAGGCTGGCGATGCCGACACCTATCAGGACTGCAATCACACCTAGTATCTGAGAGGGGGAGGGCCTGAAGACAGCAAGAGAAGGCAGATGTACAGCAGCAGCAGCAGTGAGATGTCAGGACTGCGATCACGCCTAGTATCTGCGAGGGGGAGGGCCTGTTGAAAGCATTGAAAAGCAGGGTAACACCAGCAGCAGCAGCAGCAGCAGCAGCAGCAGCAGCAGCAGCAGCAGCAGTGAGATGTTAGGACTGCGATGACACCTAGTATCTGAGAGGGGGAGGGCCTGTTGACAGCAGAAGGAAGATAACACAAGCACCAGCAGCAGCAATGGGATGTTGTAAGCACTCCATCAGAATCAGGTGCAGCAACAAGTCTATGTTTGCTGCGTGGCCCTTCTATCACCCCAAGCATGATTGCGACATTCAACATTGAAATTTGTCCTACTGGGAGCAATCAAGCTCTGCGCATCCTCTCTGTCAACACACACTCTCTGCCTACACACGCGTGCGCACGAACCCGTGCACGCACCTACTCACCCACCCACCCACGCACGCACGCACGCACGCACGCGCACCCACCCACGCACACATGCACGCATGCGCGCGCGCACGCACGTGCACGCTCGCACCCACCCACCCACCCACCCACGAACACATGCACGCACCCCCACCCCCTCATGCATGAATGCACACACACCCACCTAATCCCGGATATGAGGCTGCTGAAGATCAGGTTCCACAGCAGCACTGTCTGTACCTCACAAAAGCCAGCACCACCACCACTCGACCATGCATCTCTCAACATTGTGTGCACAGATACCTACCGTGTCCCAAATAAGAGGCTGCTGAATATCAGGTTCCACAGTAGCACCGTCTGCAACCCTCAGCGCACCATCTCAATTCCTCAGAACCACCACCACCTCCACAATAACCACCACCACCACATCTCTGTCAACACACTGACACCTACCTTGTCCCAAATATGAGGCTGCTGAATATCAGGTTCCACAGCAGCACCGTCTGCATCAGCAGCGGCAGCAGCGCCCCAGGCAGGTGGGCAGCGCCAGTCATCATCAGCAGCTGTGCGACAGCCTCACACACACCTGCACAATCAAGGCGAGGCAGCGGGGGGGGGGGGGGGGGCAGGAAAGGCAGGGGGGGCAGGGAAGGGGGGGGGGGGGGGAAGGGGATGATCACCATCCCATGGTGAGAAAGCCGGCATGCGTGATATGGTGTGTAGAGCTGGCAAGGGGGTGCCTTCCCAACTTTGAAAGATGAGGAGAGAGGGTGTGGTAGAGGGTGCAAGTTGTGCAGTCATTACTGACAGTCATCATCATCAGCTGCGCAACAGCCTCACACACACCTGCACCATCAAGAAGAGGCAAGACAAGAATGATGAGGAAAGGACACAGAGGTGTGAGCAGAAAACGGCCTTGGGTATGGATCATATAGCATCCACAACTGGACACCCATAGCATCCACAATTGGATACTTGAAGAGGAACACCCCCCCCTCCACACACACACACACGCCCCTTCCGCACACCCTTAGCCAGCAACCAATGGCCCAAATGACGTCCCCCCCCTCCACACACACACCGGCTGAACTGTGTGTAAGAAAAGGGCCTTAGACGTTGAGCATGGCATCAGTCAACTAGCACCCAAACACTTTGTGATCCCCCCCCCCCCCCCACATACACACACACACACACACACACACACACACACACACACACACACACACACACACACACACACACACACACACACACACACACACACACACACACACACACCACACACACACACACACACACACACACACACACACACACACACACACACACACACACACACACACCACACACACACACACACACACACACACACACACACACACACACACACACACACACACACACACACCACACACACACACACACACACACACACACACACACACACACACACACACACACACACACACACACACACACACACACACACACCCCACCACACACACACACACACACACACACACACACACACACACACACACACACACACACACACACACACACACACACACACACACACCTGCCCCTGCCACACACCCTTATACAGCAACCAATGGTCCAGATCCCCCCTCCCCCCCCCCCCCCCCACACACACACACACCACCCACCCTAACCCTGACTCGGTGGGACAGACCTGTGAGTAAGAATAGGGCCTTGGGTGTAGACAGCATAGCATCCGTCACCTTGCCTTGCCTGCACAACAGATGCAAGGGACACATGCACAGCAGCAGCACCAGCAGCACCAGCAGCAGCACCAGCAGCAAGGCTCGCAGTCAGAGAACAACAGAAGCACCCTTGTGTGTGGTGTGTGTATGGGAGGCGGAGGTGCAGCAGTCGTTCAGCCCAGCACACAAAACTCAACACATGGCTGGTGCAGCATATTGGGAAGTATGTTACATGGACATTTTTGGGGAAGAAAATGTTACACGCAGACACATTCGCCACACATCAATGGCATTGCCTGCCAGGGTTGAACCGGTTGAAACACTAAGGTGGGGAAAAACCCCGATCCCCGTCAGTGGTTTGCACCACCTACACCAGATAGTAGCCTGATTCAAAGCAAGACAGCAAAGGAGACTTCATTGACATCCTGAGGCAACACGACAACCTTGTGCAGAAGTGGGAAGCAAACAGCTAGGATCCAGCAGGCAGCAGCACCAAGAAATACCCTTGTCAGGTCAGATACCCAAAGTCAGCCCAAGAAGGCGCGCCCGGCGCACTTTCATCTTGTACAGAGTGTATGCCAACGCAGACTGCTCTCCATGTTGAAACACTGATCGCACACATTCAGGGTCGTCCAGTACCACAGCATCAGACAGGGGGAAGGCTGGGCAAGCGGCGCGCAAATCATCGTAAACAGGGCACTCCAACAGGAAGTGCTTCAAGTCTTCCACATTACGACTAGTTCCTGTCCTTGCCAGTACAGCTTGGCGGTGGGCCAAGGTAGCATCCTCTCCACAACACAATCGACACAGGCGGTCAGCACGGGGCACAGAGACCCTTCGCTTACGGCCCTGTTCTATTTCAAGGTGGGCTGAACCAATACGCAACTGGGCAAGGTTACGCGCTACATCAAAGGGCAGGCACAACTTGATATGCGGAGGTGCATCGGCCCTTGAGAAGGGATTGAAGCCAGGATCTAGCGGGTAGACCCATGCATGATGTGTAAGCTTGTGAATGCCGATAGAAGGGGCGGAGCGTGGGTCACCTTGGGTGAGACCTCGCCACCGGGCCCTAAATAGGGCAGCCAGCGCGGCCTGCACTGCAGACTCCTCCCACCTCTGTTGCATCACCCAGTCAAGCGACTGCTGCCGCCAATCACCAGCAAGCAACTGCAACGAGCACATAGTTTGCAGGAAACAAGAGGACCAACACTCCCGACAACCTGCAAGTGCAAGCGCGACATCCTCACGCCACACACACCCCGCCAGGGATCTCGGCTGATCGTCACGAGCATCAGACAACTTTGTCCACCATCGCGCAGCCAGCACCACCCAGTGATACATAATGGGTCGACGATGCATGTCCCTGTACACGACATCAGTGGCAATGCCTTTGATAGACCCAGTCGTGATGCGCAAGAACGATGTGTGTACCTTCTCGGCCTGGGTATCGTAAGGCGTGTTCTGCAGGCGCTTAGCAAATATCGCGGGTCCCCATATGTGAGATGCATACGAAAGGACTGGCTCAACAAGTATATCGAACATTCTGCACTTGATGTCAAACTGAGTCAAACAGGAGCGGCGACAACGGGTCAGCATGGCATGCATTGCCTTGCTGCCAGACACCGCCAGAGCATCAGAGGCGCCCAGAAGCCCACGGGTCTCATGCACGCGCACACCCAAATAAACGTACTCACTCTGCCGCGCAATCTCGCGCCCTCGATACACAAGACGGAACCCTGCCGGCACCTTCATGCCACGCTGGCGGAAACAAACGGCACAAGTCTTGTGCGGGGCAAGATTCACCTCCATTTTTGCCACACAACGATGACATTGTCCACCAGGGTCGAGCCAGGTGAACCTCATAAGTTGTCTCCCCTGCGGTGGTTTGCACCACCTACACCGGGTGGACCAAAAAAGTCAGAACCACCAGAATTGCAGCAAGTGCTAGCCATGCTAGGAACCTATTGTGTGGAGAGGTGAGGGTGGGCGACTATACCAGTGTGGACACAAGAAACAGGACAAAGTCTCATGTGCTTGTGCTTGGGCTTATGTGCGCCTCTCACACGTACGCCTGCAACATGCATCATGCCTTCAGAGATTGACACACCCTGCAGATTTGTGCTGCTGACAGAAGTGTGAAGTCTGTTGTTCTCCCCCACCAACGGACCACTTGTCCACACATAGACACCCCTCCCCCCTCCTGCCCAGATTGTAGGAAGGTGTGAGAATAAAATGCTTCATCTGCATCGTATTAACCAGAGGACTGACCTGTACCGCACCCACAGCAGGAAGTAGTAGATGACTATGTAGCCCACATTCTGCGCCTGTGCCAGGAGGTATAGTCCCCCCACCCTCCAGCCAAAACACACACCCACACTGCACCTGGCCCCTCTGCATGCCCGCTACGCGTCGCCCCCCCCCCCCCCCCACAACTTGTGGGTTTGAAACCCACCTGCTCCGCACCCACAGTAGTAGATAATCATGTAGCCCACGTTCTATGCATGTGCCAAGAATAACAGACCCCCCCCCCCTGTACCTTTTATCTCCATCCCCCCAAGGCCACCCAACCCACCTGTATCGCACCCAGAGCAGGAAGTAGTAGATGACTATGTATCCCACATTCTGTGCCTGAGCCAGGAAGAACACATAGTCCCTCAGGGGCACCAGGGCCAGCCTGTACAGCACTCGGTTGAGTGTGCCCAGACCGATGACTGCAGTGATAATGCCCTGCGTGGGCGGGTGGGGGGAGGGGGGGGGTTCAAGTCAGAGGGGGACAGCAGGGAGAGAATAGGGGTGGTGAGCAAGACACGCTGGTGGTGGAAGGGGGGCTGGGGCACCAGGCAGTCCTGTGATTGAGGTCGATGTTTGGCAGGGGTTTGTGCTGTAGGGGCACCAGGGCCAGCCTGTACAGCACACGGTTCAGGGTGCCTAGACCAATGACTGCTGTGATGATGCCCTGCGGGGGGGGGGGGGGGGGGGGGTGTTGAATGCAGTATGAGGTTGTGGAGACTTACGCGAAAAGGGCGGGGAGGCGGGATGAAGATGGGGAGGGGGCCTGCACTGCTAAGAGGGAGAGCGGGGAAAGCTGCATGCAGTCGACTGAAAGAAAAAGGTTGAAAGCGTGCGTGACCGACTGGATCACCCAGGCCCTCAACCTTTTCTCCTTCAGTTGACTGCATGCAGCTGTTCCTCGGAGGAGTCCCTTGTCTTGAGTACCAGCGTTGCCAGCACCCGCTCGCTTCCATGGTGGCCAAACATGCTGCAACACTTTGCAGCACGCTGTGTTGTTCAACGTGCCAGTGCTGCATGCCAACAGTTCTATCCTTTGCACAACATCAGACCTGGCAGCTGCTGGGGGACACTAACATCACCATGCAGCTATCAAGCAGCTCTTGGTGTGCGTCTCATGGAGCTGCTATGGTCACTTTTTGGCAGCAAGGAAATTCCCACCTGCTGCCTGACTGCATGCAATGACTGCTGCTGCAAGCAAATCCCAACCATGGGGCACAGGGTGTGCGGCGTCCCTCATCGGTGAGGCTTTGCCTCCGGCCCCGGCAGTCGAGTTGACTCGGCTGAGTTGTGTGTGGCCAGCTGGTGGGGGGTTCGTCCCGTCTGGACTAGAAGAAACCATGGGGCAGCATGTGTGTGTGTGGGGGGGGGGGGGAGGGGTTCAAGCCTGCTGTGCACAGCACGTACCGCAACTTGAGCCAGGGGCACGCCCCCTGTGGCCATGTGTTTGCTGCTGTGCGCCACAACACATCTGCTCCTGTGCTGCTGCTGCCGTTGCTGCTGGGGTTGATGATGAAGCGGGGCGGGCACTGCGCCATGCTGCTGCTGCTGCTGGTGGTGGAGGTCCCGCTGCTGCTGCTGGTGGTTTTCCTGCTGGTTGAAACCATGTATAGGACAGGAAACAGCACATACTGCTGCTGCTGTTGCTGCTGCTCCTGCTACAGCTGGTTGTAGCAGTTGGGGGAGTCTATGTGTACTGCTGCACACCCTGCCGACGGATGCGATGCTGCTGCATGGCTGCAGGTTGTTTGGCGTTGTGCTGTGAAGCTTCCTGCTTTGACTGCTGAGGGCAAGGCTGTCTCCCACGCCACCACTGCTGATGTGGAACTTGTGCTGGTAACACAAGCGTTGGGACTGTAACGGCTGACAGCGAGAGGTCTGCATGTTGCGATCGTTGAAGGCTTGTGAGATGTAGTTTTGATTCCTGTTGATTGCAGCGGAAGACCGTGTTGGTGATTGAGCTGGAACTGGCCCAGGATCAAGCTTGTTGGGTCGAAAGTCTGGCCAAACACACTGGCAGGGCCAAACAGTAGGGTCGACCAGACTGATTGCGTCACGTGGTGAATATGCTGCATCAGTCACAGCCACAGATCACCAGCGGTTGGCAGCAACCCCCAGTTGGCAACAACCACAGTCAAACCACCTGTCCTCTGCGGAGCACTTCCACTGCCTCAGGAGCCAAGCCCTGTATCTTAGGCGCAGGGATAGTAAGGGCCTTACTACCCCTGCTCAGGCGTGTCTTCTGCAGTACATCAACTTACAAACAACCATCACCAGGCGAGGGATGTCAACGCAGTCACTCAGCAGAGGGCTTGACGTGCACGGTCAAGCGCACAATTCTGTGAGCAGCACCACCCAACATATCCTGCAGACCAACAGAATCCGTTGCACAGCAGACCTTATCTGCGCAGCCACCACCAACTCTCTGCTCCCTCTGCTGCTGCTCCTTGTGCTGCTGGTGGGCCCCTTCTCTGACCCCAGGCCTAAGCTTGGACAGTTTCTCGGCTGCTGCAGCTGCTGCAGCCTGCCTCACGCGCAGCTGCTTTTCTCGCTCTTCAAGCAGGTCTACGTTCGCCCTCAGCAGCGCGCGCTGCTCTTCGACATCCGTCTCCGCTGCTCGCAAACGCTCCATGCGCGCGCTGAGGGAGCCATGGCGCAGCAGATCAGCCTGCAGCTCAGCACACCTGCCTTCAGCAGCTGCAAGCTGTCCCTGCAGGACCCTTAGCTCGTCCCTTGAGGTACAAACCCTCTGCTGCTCGTCCTGCAGCAGCTGCTGCACCAGCAGCAGCTTGCTGTCCCGTGTGCTGAGCGTCTCCTGCAGTTGCAGCACCTGCGCGTTCAAACCAGCGACAGCTGCTGCCTCTGCCTTGGTCAGCGCATGCTCCCGCTCCTGCAGGGCTTTCTCCTGCATGGAGAGTGCCTCGTGCTTTTCCTGCAGCTGTGCTGAGGTGTGCTGGAGCTGCTGCTCCTGCTCCTGCAGTGCAGAGAGCTTCTGCGCATGCTGTTGCTCATGCAGGAGCTGCAGCGCGCGCAGCCGGTCATGCTTTGCTTGGATCTCTGCTTCTGTGATCGCGAACTGTTGCTGCCCCTTCTGCATCTGCTGTTGCTGCTCCACGGCCAACTTGGCCTGCTGCTCCTGAAGCGCGCGCTGCTGCTCTTCCACCTGTGCAGGAACAGCATGCACAAATTGTGATGTATGATAAAGTGTGGTGATGTGTGATGAATCGAAAGGGCCCTTCTTAGTCACATGTGTTGTTCCCAGCCCTCATGCGGGACATCGACAATAGCTGGCACAGTCCGTGTCAACCCTAGGCTGTCACAGTACAGATGTGGTGTTGGCAACAGCATGCGAAGGGTTGGTGACGCGATGGCTGCATCACAACATGCCTGTTGCACTGCATGTAGCAAGTAGCGCAGCTAGCATGATCCTGTTCCTGACCGCTAGTAGCTGCGCCACAGTATCCAAGATCGCTCAGAGACACCTGCTGTTGCCACAGGGTCCTGTGTGCCCTCAGCCCTGCGCTCACCTGCTGCTGTTGTGCGGCCAGCTCCTGCCGTGCTGCCTGCAGTCTGCCCTCCTCCTCCGTAGTGCTTGCTGCTGTGCTGCCACCTCCCGCTGTATCACCGCCGCTGCTTCTGCCGCCGCTGTTGCCGCCGCTTTGTCTGCTGCCGCAGCAGCTGCCTCACGAGCTGCCTGCAGCTCGACCTTGACCTGCTCCCGCTGCTGCTCCCGCTCCTGCAGGAGCTGCTGCTGTGCTGACTTGACCTTGTCTTCAGCTGCGGTCAAGGCAGCTGCCCTGACTTCGAGTTCCCGCTCTTTTTTCTCAACCTTACAGAAGCCAGCTTGCAGCTGCTCGTCTGCTGCTGCTTCCTTTGCTGCGGTGGCGGCACTCAGCGCTTCGTTTAGCTGCTGCTCCCGCTCTCGCAGGTGTTGTTCCTGTTCGGTCAGCTGCTGCGCGCGCTGCTGCAGCTGCTGCTCCTGCTCTTTCAGCTTCTGTTTGAGGGCCTTGACGCGCTGCTCCCGGGCTTGCATGTGTTCCTTAGCCTGCTGCTGGGTGCTGTGAGGTCCAGCAGAGGAGAAGCAAGTTGGCAGGGTGGTGCAAAGCAACAGAAGGGTTGCAAATAGTTCATCGGTGGAAAGCAAGGCAAGGCTGCTTGGACTGCATGAGTGCACTAGGCATCCTGCTGTGTGGACCGTCCACAAGGCTTGGCCACTGTGTGCTCCCTGGCCTGCCACTGAGCGCTGAGGATCAGTGGGTCACCGTTTGTCGGACCGTCCGACATGTGCCATGCGCTGCGGCAGCATCCATGAAATATCACGCCCTCACCCAGGACCCTGCCAGGCTCACCTGACCAGGTTAGCGTG